>OU343221.1:199178185-199292947 GCA_910596185.1 Chrysanthemum makinoi
AAATGCAATGAGGATCAAAGGAATATAGGGGATTCGGTCGTTAGAATCCACGGAGGATTAGTGGTGTATAAACACTACTTCAGATGATAGAATGATCACTAAGGATAGTGATCAGTAAGGATTTTGAAATATTTATACCTAAAGAAAAGATCTACAAATTACAGCGACTTAAATGCAAATTAAAGGAAATTAAAAAGTTAAAATAAATTAAATAAGCGCTATCACTATTTTTAAAATGATGTTTTTCTTGATTTATAAAACAAAATAACTTAAAATAAACTATTTTAACTAAAACTAAATTATTATCTAAAATGTGACTTTAAAATGAGCGGCGTTATTTAAAAATGCAGTCGTGTAGCGACAAATTGGTGAAATAAAAGGCCTCACAGAATGTAAAAAAATTTTCTTACTTAATATATGACAAAAGAAAATTTTAGAAAAAAGATTTATATTTTTTAGACTTTTATATTTTTATTATGAATTAAATAAGATTTTACACTAATTAAATGTTTAAAAATACTAAAACTATTTAGAAAAATCTGAAACTTTTATATAAAATACTTTATACTATTACAAAGTTAAGAAAAATACAAAACATGAAAAAGCTAGCTTTAATAAGCTAGAAATAAGCTAATATATACGAATAAGCTTAAATAGACAAAGAGACTTAAGTATTATATTGTGCAAGATATAACCAAGACAAGACCCAAGGGCGCATGGCTATACAGGTACACACTATCACTCTCAAAGGTGGGAGGTCTCAGGTTCGAGCCTGCCTCCCCACCTTTTTGCAAAACATTTTATTTTTGGATTTTTACTTTTGAAACTTATTAAGCACAAGAAAATAAGCAATTTTTACAACTACCACTTTTTATGAAAAGCACTGATAAGCTCAGAAATAGCTTATTTATCTCAACAGTGGGCTAAAATGAAAATAAGCACAAGATATTAAGCCAGGATGGCTATAAGCTAGTAAATAAGCTAAGAGCTAACTGAAAATAAGCTTAATAACTAATAATAAGCTAATATGAAAGCTGAGAAAACCTTTTGATTTTAAAAATAAGCACTAAACAAATCTAAATAAGCATATCTGTTAAGCAGATACACAGGACACTTGTAAATCACTAGGCACCTTCTAACTTATTTTTAAGCACTTAAATAAGCTAGAAATTAAAAATAAACACTTGAACTAACAAGTTGACCAAATAAGCTATCCAAAAAGCTAAAATTATCACTGTTTTGTTCACTGAAGAGCTTTTGAGAAGCTTATTAAAAAGCTGAAAAACCACTGAGTCTAGACTCAGTGTATGCTGATAAAAATTGACAAAACAATAAGCCAAGTGCAGCCCTACCAAATAAGCTGTAGATTGAAAAATAAGAACTAGAATCTTGAGACAGCTGGGTGAGCTTCTCAAAAAACCAAAGTACACAAGAAAAAAAAGTTCACTAAGCTCTTAAGACTTGTGAACAGCATGCAACAAAGCGTACAGAGCAATGTTTTGACTTTTTAAGAAAATGAGATTAGTTGACTTATATGAACTTTAGATCAATACTAATTACTAATTATGATGTATTAAGGTAAACTAAGACTAATTTGATCAGTGGTAACAACTTATGAACATGGAATCATGATCATGAATTATGAAAGTCAAACAGACAAGATACAAGATGATATTAAAATCTATTTTGACTTATGATCTAACAAGCAGGAGGTTTATTGGTTTAGATGAACTAATTAGACCAAGTGAGATATGCACCAAACAAAAACAAAGGCTAGAATAACCTTTATCACAGTTAAACAAAGTAAACCAAACACCACTTATGTGGAATTTGTTTTTGTGATTTTCAAATGATAATACAGATTAAGACTATGAAACTTATTCATAAGCTTATATTATTACTTAATAAGTTTAAATTAGCACTAAACAACAGTGGTGACAACATAAAACTTGAAAATAAATATTATGCTATTAAAATTGTGAAAAGGAGATTTCAAAATAACTACTAATTTTAAATAACAAGTAAACTGTTTTAATATAAAAATATACTTAACTATGACTTAGAAACATAAAAATACAAAGGTTAAAGCTTATGGGTGACTTAAACAGTAAGAAGGTAAAATGCTTATTAAGAGCTTACAATTGTTTTTCAGACAAAGACCATGAAACTGAGACTAATACCACTCCTAACAGCTTTCTACAAAGCCTTTAAACCAAATGCAATCCATAAATCTCCCAGCTTCAGCTTCATTCACCATTTTCCTTTGATTTTTAATTTTTCACTAATTTATTGGAATTTTTGGGAATTTTTGAGTTTTGAGTCTAAACTGAGTTATTAAAGTTCTAATAGCTTAGAAAAGCTTAATAAGAGCTTATGTGAGCTTTTAAGTTTAAAACAACAACCACAAACAACTTAAGTTAAATTTGAGATTTTTGGCTCAAAAATTGCATAAACTGAATTTGTATATAAAACTCGAAATTGAAACTGTAAACAAACTTTTATTACACTGAAATAAGATTACAAGGTACTTGAAAGCTTAAACTTGCACCGGAAAACTAAAATTAACTAAGTCGACATTTTCTAAACTAAAACTACACTACTTGATATCTCCATCTTTGATTCTTTTTCTTTTTATGGACATCCAAAAGCATCCCCTCTCTCCTCTGATCATTTCCCACCATTAGATAGGTCAAAGTGATCACAACCTTTGATTTTCACTTTTTTGGCGCCAAAAGTCTTTTAGTTGGTTTTGCATTTAATGCTGCGGGTTGTTTGCAGTGGAAAGGTGATGGTGAGAGGTTGGTATGAGCTGGAGAAAGTGGGTGGACAAGTGGTAGTGAGCAGGTGGCAGAGATGGAGTGGAAACAGGTGGAGAAGAAGAGGATGAACAGTATACGCGCGTGTTATTCTTTTAAATATTAGGCCGGGTTTGGTTTTTGGGTTTGGATGGGTTGGATTTGGTTTTAATAACATAAATGGTCCATTTGGTTTGTATTAAGCACAAGGACTAATGTTGTAATTTAGAAAATGAAGGTGATCCGCACTTATTCCAAAGTTATTCCAAGGGCTTAAATTGTAACATGTGAATAGTACAATGGCCAATGTTGCATAAAATTCCATTTTATAAACCCAGGACTATTTTGACAATTTTCAAACTCTAGGGACCAAACTTGTAATTTTCTCAAAACTTATCATAAGGACCAATTATGCCATAATTGAATAGTACAAGGTTTATTCTTGATAAATTTCCATTTTTAAATTCACCAAGGACTATTTATGATATTTTTCAAAGTTCAGGGACTAAAGTTGTCATTTTGTAAATTTTAAACTTTAAAGGGTTTATTTTGACAACTTTTGAATCACATGGACCTTAAATGACATTTTACAAGTTTTTGAATTACCAGGGACTAGATTTGACAATTTTGAAACTTGAGGGACTAAAGCTGCCAATTATGCAAACTTGATACGTTTTTCATCAGATTTTGATATTTTTGCATTTAAAACACATAAAACACTGATTTGTGATATTTTCATCATTTTGATGCATTTCGGAGTGTTTTCAGATGTTTTTGCAGTCTAGATGGTACAAAAATGATGAGTATTTAGACACTCATCAATCCCCACACTAAGATATTGCTAGTCCCTAGCAATCTTTTGAAAAAACTTAATGGATTTCATCTCTTTACCAAAAGCCATTACTTACGGGTAGCCATTGTTTTAGTTCAAGTAAGAACCTTGGTACAATGATAACCAAATGATTTTGAGCAAATCACAAGCTTTCAACGGTTTGTTTTTGTCTTTACCAGAGAAGTTTATTCGGACTAGCCAACTCTTAGATAAATTATCTTTGGTGAGCCGATTACCAATTATGGTTTTCCAACTGCCTTTACCACAAGCCATAAACTTGCGGGCTAGCCAAATCTTCACTAGTTTAAAGATATGGTGAGCTGAATACCATACAATTTTGGGCAAATTGCAAGCCATAAACGGATTTGAAATATCTTTACCAAGAGCCGTTTGCTCCTGGATTAGCCAATCCTTATGTTGGTTAAACATGGTGGACTGATTACCATTTGTTGTGTTTAGTACATAGTACTTCCACTAAAAAAAATTAAAATTTGGCCATTTTGGAAAAAAGGGACTAAAGGGTACATTTATGATCAAATTCGCCAGAAATTTCCCCCACTTAGAAATGAATATTGTCCTCAATATTCAAAGTCCGGCTATTATGCGAAACTTAGAACGTCAAAAGATAACATTACTAGCTAAGTGTAGAAACACAACAATTATTCTCTTTTTAATATTTACAATTTTCATTCATTTTTTAGATCTATATACAACATGTGGGGCATCTCCCCAAAAGGTTAGTACATGGGTGAAAACCCATGTTTAACTCTTGTTTTTGATTTCGGTCGCTAGCTTGACTCGACCCCGAATTAATTTGTTCATGGGGAAGTAAGTGGAAGAGAAAATCTCCATCGGACTTTCATTCAAGATGTTTGTATAAACTTTGAAGTACGTGAAAGTTCCACACCGATGAGATATACATACAGACCCGGCTCACAAATGGTACATGGAAATGCCTGGGTCAAAGATAATGTCTTCATTCGAAGGTGAAGAACGGGAGAAGCTACGGGATAGGTGAAGAAGAGAAAGAAAGTCATGATAATAATCTTAACTAACTCATCATCATCAGAAGGAGAATTCATAATAGCATGAATTTCATCTTTTAAGCTCAATTGGTCTAGACATATCAGGGTGTGTCTAGATCAAAGTAGAAGTTATCATACTCCGGCGGAGATATGATATGAGTAAGTTCACAGGAGAACTCCTCGAAGGTGAATGAATCATATTCAGAATTGGTATCATGGGTTCAGCTGGTGAACTCCTCCAATGTAAATGATTCATAATTGGGGAGAGAATTATGAGAATGAAAAATGGTACTGCCACTAATCTTCTCTCCCATATTATCAAAACAGAGGCTTCCATTTCCATAATAGAATCATCGGAAAAAATGTCACTATCCTTTATGGGGATAGGAGATGAAATGGGTTTTACTTTGAAAGCCTCGATTTTAGAAATGGAGAAGGCGACATTCAGTAATGTTGCACGAAGTGCTTCATCTTTGATTTCGGTGTCAGTAACTTCATCATTCTCTTCTTCTAAGCTAACAAGCTCAGAAGGTAATTCTTCCATATAGCTGATGTCTCCACAAGATAACGAATCGTCATCAATAGAATCGGAGCACATCTCAACATGATTACTTTGGAAGACAAGAGGAGGAGGGATATCACACATGATCGATAATTCCCTGTGACTCTCTTGGGATTGGGACAAGGTTCTCAACACTAGACTTTATGAATCGTCCGATTCTTTTCAGGAACGATGTCAAGATGCTCGTCCCCATGCTCGGAGAGAGTGAGTGGGAGCTTGGTGTGATAGCATTGTTTGAGAATGAAACTCAACTGCTGGGATATCAACTGATGAACTTGATGAATCTTTATAAAATTGCAGGATACCAAGTGCATCCTCATCATCACTGTCATCGGGAATAAAACGAAATTGAGAGCTAGATCTGGCTGCTTTTTCTTTTGCAATTAATTCCCTAATAGACTTTTCAAAAGCAATTTGGGAATTTATTTTAGCCTGTCTTCAGCTAGCAATTATTCCATGGATTTCTCATGTGAATTTTGAATGACGGGACATTGTGGGAGTGGAGATTTGTCAAAACCGGAAGGTTGACATTGATAATCATCATGAGGACCCCACAATATACACAAGAAAAACTGGGAACATTATGAAATCTTTGTTTACTCAACTCCTCAGTTCTTTTCACGACTCGAAGCTCTAGATAAGTGTCTTGTTGGGTTTGCTGAGGAGTTTGAGTCATTGGGCACTGTGGAGGTTGGTAGGTGATATGGATAGTCATAATTGTTACAAGGAAATGGATTCCTGTTTGACAATCTGAAATGGGGACCTCCAGTTCTCACAACAAAATGATTATGTGGTGGATTGGTGAATCATATTGATATTGGTCATAACCAAAGTTCTGAGCATCACCGGAAAACTGTTCATAGAAATCGTGTTTCCGGATTGACATTCAAATCCTTGGTGAGGACCTCCACAAAATTCAGCAGGTTATGTTGATTATATGAAGATAAGTCGGGCTGTGGTGTGGAAAGATTTGAGGGTCGTTAAATGAGTTAGGATCATAATCAAATGAATTCCTCGAACCACAAAACAAACAACTCCGTTCCGAATATCATTACCACACTGTACACCGCATTACACCAACAGGTGAACCAAAAGAGGCTCACCATAACCGACACAAGGAATAAACGATTCTATTTGAGAGTTATGAGAAGGAATCAGTTCATTCAAAGAATCAACAAAACCAACATGGTGATCTGAATGACTATTAAGACTCGAAGAACATTTTGAAAAATCCGGAGGTGGGACAAGTGGTGTGCTCTGAGAGCTAGCAATTTCCACCACTTCGTTATGGTCTCTGGTTCAGGTTCTTGAGAAACGTGAAGATTAGGCAAGTCATTCTTGCTAGTCACCGGTCTAAATGCTGCATGTTTGCTTTTAACAAATCATTGAAAGTGTAGGATCAATTTTAGACGGCTTAGGAGCAATTGAGGGGTTAGATTTTTGGATAACCGTAGGTTGGACGTATTAGCACCTCCATTATCGGAAGAAAGTACCGGTCCTTTGTCACCTTGGTTTCGTTCCATTTCCCTACAGCGAATTAATGGATCATTACGAACAACACGAATTCTTGACATTTGTGATAAAGTAGGAAGTTTTCAACTTCGTTCAATTAGTCGTAGTAGTTAAGATTCCATGAGAATAAAAGAAGTTAGAATCAAATGGATAGAGGGTAAAGGAATAAAGAATCAAAAGGGTAAGAGGGTAAAGATGAATATTTTTGGATTTTTGGAGAAATATTTTGTAAAAAACAAAGAATGAAAATATTTTTGGTGTTGTTAACACTTTTAGGAAAAGTGTTAATGAACTTTTTGATTTATGATAACTTTACAAAAAACCTGTTTACAAACGATGGTATATGTGCAAGAACGGGTCTGAAAACTGCTTAAAACACGCTTACAGCCTCCCCGGCAGCGGCGCCAAAATTTGATTCGCTCCAAACCGTCAAGCTAAATCACTCAAGCCGGCCACTTGTGAATGGCCAACCGTAACAAACTTAAGACAGCTCAGAAGCAAATGCAATGAGGATCAAAGGAATATAGGGGATTCCCGGGTCGTTAAGTCCCACGGAGGATGAATTGGTGTATAAACACTACTTCAGATGATAGAATGATCACTAAGGATAGTGATCAGTAAGGATTTTGAAATATTTATACCTAAAGAAAAGATCTACAAATTACAGCGACTTAAATGCAAATTAAAGGAAATTAAAAAGTTAAAATAAATTAAATAAACGCTATCACTATTTTTACAATGATGTTTTTCTATGATTTATAAAACAAAATATCTTAAATAAACTATTTTAACTAAAACGTAAACTTAAATTATCTAAAAATGTGACTTAAAATGAAAACGAGCGTTATTTCTAAAAATTACGCGGTCTTGCGCAAGCAAAAACCTAAAATTTGTGAAATAAAAGGCCTACGAATGTAAAAACAATTTTCTTACTTAATATATGACAAAAGAAAATTTTAAAAAAAAGATTTATATTTTTTAGACTTTTATATTTTTTATTATGAATTAAATAAGATTTTACACTAATTAAATGTTTAAAAATACTAAAACTATTTAGAAAAATCTGAAACTTTTATATAAAATACTTTATACTATTACAAAGTTAAGAAAAATACAAAACATGAAAAAGCTAGCTTTAATAAGCTAGAAATAAGCTAATATATACGAATAAGCTTAAATAGACAAAGAGACTTAAGTATTATATTGTGCAAGATATAACCAAGACAAGACCAGAGGCATATTTATCTACAATTTACCACTATCACTCTCAAAGTGGGAGGTCTCAGGTTGAGCACTGCTCCCACCTTTTACAAACATTTTATTTTTGGATTTTTACTTTTGAAACTTATTAAGCACAAGAAAATAAGCAATTTTTACAACTACCACTTTTTATGAAAAGCACTGATAAGCTCAAAAATAGCTTATTTATCTCAACAGTGGGCTAAAATGAAAATAAGCACAAGATATTAAGCCAGGATGGCTATAAGCTAGTAAATAAGCTAAGAGCTAACTGAAAATAAGCTTAATAACTAATAATAAGCTAATATGAAAGCTGAGAAAACCTTTTGATTTTAAAAATAAGCACTAAACAAATCTAAATAAGCATATACGTTAGCGGATACACAGACACTTGTAAATCACTAGGCACCTTCTAACTTATTTTTAAGCACTTAAATAAGCTAGAAATTAAAAATAAACACTTGAACTAACAAGTTGACCAAATAAGCTATCCAAAAAGCTAAAATTATCCTTGTTTTGTTCCTTTGAAGAGCTTTTGAGAAGCTTATTAAAAAGCTCAATTTGAAAAAACCACTGAGTCTAGACTAGGTGTATCTTGATAAAAATTGACAAAACAATAAGCCAAGTCTTGACCTACCAATAAGGCGTAGATTGAAAAATAAGAACTAGAATCTTGAGACGGTGGGTGAGCTTCTCAAAAAACCAAAGTACACAAGAAAAAGTTCACTAATAAGCTCTGCAAGAGCTTGTGAACCAGGCATGCAACAACTGTGCACAGAGCAATGTTTTGACTTTTTAAGAAAATGAGATTAGTTGACTTATATGAACTTTAGATCAATACTAATTACTAATTATGATGTATTAAGGTAAACTAAGACTAATTTGATCAGTGGTAACAACTTATGAACATGGAATCATGATCATGAATTATGAAAGTCAAACAGACAAGATACAAGATGATATTAAAATCTATTTTGACTTATGATCTAACAAGCACAGGTTTTATTGGTTTAGATGAACTAATTAGACCAAGTGAGATATGCACCAAACAAAAACAAAGGCTAGAATAACCTTTATCACGGTTAAACAAGTAAACCAAACACACACCACTTATGTGAATTTGTTTTGTGATTTTCAAATGATATCTGATTAAGACTTATTCATAAGCTTATATTATTACTTAATAAGTTTAAATTAGCACTAAACAACAGTGGTGACAACATAAAACTTGAAAATAAATATTATGCTATTAAAATTGTGAAAAGGAGATTTCAAAATAACTACTAATTTTAAATAACAAGTAAACTGTTTAATATAAAATCTACTAACTATGACTTAGAAACATAAAAATACAAAGGTTAAAGCTTATGGGTGACTTAAACGATGAAGGTAAAATGCTTATTAAGAGCTTACAATTGTTTTCGGACAAAGACCATGGCTGAGACTAATACCACTCCTAACAGCTTTCCACAAAGCCTCTAAACCAAATGCAATCCATAAATCTCCCGCTTGACCATTCACCATTTTCCTTTGATTTTTAATTTTTCACTAATTTATTGGAATTTTTTGGAATTTTTGAGTTTTGAGTCTAAACTGAGTTATTAAAGTTCTAATAGCTTAGAAAAGCTTAATAAGAGCTTATGTGAGCTTTTAAGTTTAAACAACAACACAAACAACTTAAGCTAAATTTGAGATTTTTGGCTCAAAAATTGCATAAACTGAATTTGTATATAAAACTTGAAATTGAAGCGTAAACAAACTTTTATTACACTGAAATAAGATTACAAGGTACTTGAAAGCTTAAACTTGCATTGGAAAACTAAAATTAACTAAGTCGACATTTTCTAAACTAAAACTACACTACTTGATATCTCATCTTGATTCTTTTTCTTTTATGGACATCAAAAGCATCCCTTTCTCCTCGATAATTTCCCACCATTAGATAGGTCAAAGTGATCACAACCTTTGATTTTCACTTTTTGTAAAAGTCTTTTAGTTGGTTTTGCATTTAATGCCTTTGTGGTTGTTTGCCAGGTGGAAGGGTGATGGTGAGAGGTTGGTATGATTTGGAGAAAGTGGGTGGACAAGTGGTAGTGGCGGTGGCAGAGATGGAGTGGAAGCAGTGGAGAAGAAGAGGATGAACGTTATCTGGCGTGTTATTCTTTTAAATATTAGGCGGGTTTGGTTTTGGGTTTGGATGGGTTGGATTTGGTTTAATAACATAAATGGTCCATTTGGTTTGTATAAGCACAAGGACTAATGTTGTAATTCACGAAAATGAAGGGTGATCACGCACTTATTCCAAAGTTATTCCAAGGGCTTAAATTGTAACATGTGAATAGTACAAGGGCCAATGTTGCATAAAATTCCATTTTAATAAACCCAAGGACTATTTTTGACAATTTTCAAACTCAAGGGACCAAACTTGTAATTTTCTCAAAACTTATCATAAAGGACCAATTATGCCATAATTGAATAGTACAAGGTTTATTCTTGATAAATTTCCATTTTTAAATTCACCAAGGACTATTTATGACATTTTTCAAAGTTCGGGGACTAAAGTTGTCATTTTGTAAATTTTAAACTTTAAAGGGTTTATTTTGACAACTTTTGAATCACATGGACCTTAAATGACATTTTACAAGTTTTTGAATTACCAGGGACTAGATTTGACAATTTTGAAACTTGAGGGACTAAAAGCGCCAATTATGCAAACTTGATACGTTTTCATCTGATTTTGATATTTTTGCATTTAAAACACATAAAACACTGATTTGTGATATTTTCATCATTTTGATGCATTTAAAGTGTTTTCAGATGTTTTTTGCAGTCTAGATGGTACAAAAATGATGAGTATTTAGACACTCATCAATCCCCACACTAAGATATTGCTAGTCCCTAGCAATCTTTTGAAAAACAATGGATTTCATCTCTTTACAAAAGCCATTACTTACGGGTAGCCAATTGTTTCAATTCAAGTAAGAACCTTGGTACAATGATAACCAAATGATTTTGAGCAAATCAAGCTTTCCACGGTTTGTTTTGTCTTTACCGAAGCGTTTGCTTACGGACTAATAACTTAAATAAATTATCTTTGGTGAGCGATTACCAATTATGGTTTTCCAACGCCTTTACCACAAGCCATAAACTTAGGCTAGACTCTTCACTAGCTTAAAGATATGGTGGTGAATACCATACAATTTTGGGCAAATTGCAAAGCCATAATTGATTTGAAATATCTTTACCAAGAATGGTTTGCTCTGGATTAGCCAATCCTTATGTTGGTTAAACATGGTGGACTGATTACCATTTGTTGTGTTTAGTACATAGTACTTCCACTAAAAATAAAAAAATTTAAATTTGTATGCATTTTGGGGAAAAAGGGACTAAAGGGTACATTATGATCAAATTAGCCAGAATCCCAACACCAGAAATGAATATTGTCCTCAATATTCAAAGTCGACTATTATTATGCTAGAAACTTAGAAACGTAAAAAGATAACATTTACTAGCTAAGTGTAGAAACACAACAATTATTCTCTTTTTAATATTTACAATTTTCATTCATTTTTAAGATCTATATACAACATGTGGAATCTCCCCAAACTAAAGGTGGTACACATGGGTGAAAACCCATGTTTAACTCTGTTTTTGATTTCGAGTCGCTAGCTTGACTCGACCCGAATAATTGTTCATGGGAAGTAAGTGGAAGAGAAAATCTCCATGGGACTTTCATTCAAGATGTTTGTATAAACTTTGAAAGTAGCGTGAAAGTTCCACACCGATGAGAGATATACATACAGACCCGGCTCACAAATGGTATACGGAAATGCACGGGTCAAAGATAATGTCTTCAAAAGGGAGTGAAAGAACAGGAGAAGCAACGGTATAGGTGAAGAAGAGAAAGAAAGTCATGATAATAATCTTGACTAACTCATCATCATCAGAAGGAGAATTCATAATAGCATGAATTTCATCTTTTAAGCTCAATTGGTCTACAGACATATCCAGGGTGTCTAGATCAAAGTAGAAGTTATCATAATCCCGGGAGATATGATATGAGTAAATTCACAGGAGAACTCCTCGAAGGTGAATGAATCATATTCAGAATTGGTATCAGTGGGTTCACTGGTGAACTCCTCCAATGTAAATGATTCATAATCGGGGAGAGAATTATAAAATCAGCCCTTAACTTTGAAGAATTTACATTTTCAGCCCAAGAAAACTTTACCTTTCAAAAATTACAATTTTTATACTTGTAGTTTTATAAGAAAAGTTCACTTGTTTTATGCCTAAATTGACAAAAGTAAGGGTAAATATAAGCGAGGCCTTAAGAGGTTTTTATTACGTTCTTGATCCCTTCAAGAGTTTGTCGGGTGGTTTTTCTAATGGTTCAAACTAGAAGTATTAAGCTCTTACGGTTTGGTCGCAATGATTTCCCAAAGTAGGGGGGTTAGGTGCCTTATGTGAAAAGTGTTGGTTTTGGCGATAACAGGCCCAAATGAGGACAGATTTTACATGAGGCAAGCCAATGTTTTTACAACGCAATTGATCCTTTAAACACTTTGATGTAAGCTCTTCAAAATGGTATAGGTCTCATATTCTAGTCATCTTTGGTTAGAGAGAAACAAGCCCGTGAACATGGTCACTTGGCCACGTCGCGGTAAAAGAAAAATTCATTTTTGACCCATTAACTTTTACGGTGTAATCTAGGGACATCGTAATAGTCAATTAACTCATTTTAAGTCATTCTCTATCATCCTATAGCTCATAAGAATCAAATTTTGAAAAATGCACGCAAGAGTTATTTATAAAAATCTTTACGAGTCACCTACTTTTTGATTGATTATAAAAGAGACCATAAGGGTTTTTAAAGACGTTCTTGGGGATTTAAAATCCTTGCAGTGAGCTCTTTAAAACGGTGTAACTCTCATACTTTACAACTCTTTAATTAGCGAGATATTCATTATTGAAAAGGGCTACTTAGGCTAGTTTTGACAAATTGAAAATCTTGTTTTCAAACAATAAAATTTTATAATCTTTGCATGCAACCTTGTGACATGTTTTTTAACTCATTTTCAATGTTTCTAGGATAGTTCAAAATCGAATTTATCAAAAATCCCAAGTTTTTCCCAAAGACCTGGTGTATAGGACTTTTGGTTTTTAGGACATATGGCCCTAAAGGAGTGTCGTTTTTATGCAAGACACTAAGGCTTTTCAACCAGCTTATGGGGGAGTTTTAGAGTGTCCTAGGTGGTGATTACAAAGGTCCTTTGGTTGACCCTAATACCTTCAACCCAATGTAGAAAAATGGGGCCAAAGTAGGGGCGTTTGGTTTTTATAAAACCAATACAGCTGTTGGGATATCTATTAAAATATGACTTCTTTATGCGTTTTCTGGACCCGTGCACTTGAGGTTTTGAAGAAAATGTCGTTTCGGACAACTTTCATGTTTTAACTTTTTGATGAAACGGAGCAAAAATGCCTCGAATTGCGTGCCCGACTCTTCTGTCCACAGAAAGTTTTGACAGCTTTTCGATAACTTCGCTAGACCGTATCTTTTGACTCGTGTACTCGTTTTAGGTGATTCAAATTGCTACTTTTTCCTTGTAAAATCCTTTTTAACAGCATGTACTTGATATTAAAAGTGATAACGATATTGAGTGAGTTTAATGGACTTACAAACTTGGGATTCGATTATGAAAGAAAGTGACCAAAGGGTCTTCAAACTTGGAATTTAGCTAACCAAAGCTTTTAGCTCTTAAACCAAGCTTCCTTCATCCTTCTTAGACTTCACCTTGGGGACTTGAGATCAGAATGTAAGTGAGAGTGTGAGTGGTTGTATGTTTCGAATGGATGATAAAGGAAAAGATTGAATGGGATTAATTTATATAGGGGAGAGATTCTAAGGTTTCTTGAAGTGTTAGGTCACCTTGTCATGGAAGAAATGAGACATAGTGAGGTGTTTGAAATCTTGCCATGAGTTTGATATCCAGATCGAATGGATTGAAAGAGGACACACATGATGATTACTTGTTCAACTTGTGTCCCTTTCTTTCGAATGGTTTAAAAAGGTACACATAGGCTTGGATTGCTAAGGGTTGAAGATGAAGGAACATAGTGATGTGTATCCAAGGGCTTTGCAATGGATTATGTGTCTTGAGATGAAAATGGAAATGTGTAACCTTGATTTACCATGTACTTGGTTTCTTACCATGTGATGAGTTAGCAATAATTGACCATTGGTTTGAAGGTGAAGAAACAAGATGATGTAGTACCTTATGTGGCACAACTTGAGCCTAGATGACACTTAGTGGTTTAGATGTAGGGTAAGTTTTATTTGATTTGTGCTTGGGATTGATTTGGTTAAGAACAAGGAGGGAATCGGTTTGTGCTATAAGGGGTTGTACCTTGTGTTTAAAAATAGGTACATTGAGGTTATAATGTAATTTATATAAGTATAAAACTTTTATTCATTAAAGACTTGTACATAAGCTTGAAAGACTTGTACATTTATATTTTTTAGAAATCCTGTATAAATTAATTAGGGTTTGTGATTTCATTTACATACAATCAAAGTTTTGTAAATTAGGGCTTGTAATGGGAAATATCGTAAAGTTAAGTGTTCGTGCTTTAATGACTTGTACTCTAGATAAAATGTTGTAATTTACTATTTATGAAAAATCGTAGTTATAATAAATTAGGGTTTCATGTAAACTCAAATAAATGGTTAACGTTTAACTTGAAAGTTTAATAATTGTACGTTAACGGAATAACGTTAACTGGTAAATAAAAGTTGAAAACTTTTATACTTGACGTATAAGGAATGAACTTAAGACATTCTGATGTTGGTGTGTACATTTATTAAGAATGTGAGTTACGTCATATTAGATAGTTGTTGTGATTAGATAACTGATAACGTTTAAAAAAAATTAGACGTGAAAAATGGATAAGTATTTTCTTTTAGTTAGAATATCATACGAGTGGAAATTTACCAGTGGTTACAGTCTTACCCCCTTAAGTGGAATCTCGTCCCGAGATTCAGTCCGTGTTAAGTGTTGAAGTAATGAGGATGATTATGGTTTCTTGTGTCAATTGATTTTTAAGATAACTAGTGAGGTATTTTACTTGTGAAATCTTGTAAGTTAGAATTTATTGTTTTACATGTGAAAAACATTATTCCGAAAGTCATATAAATTTAAGAAAAATTTTATTTTAAATGAAGATTTTTATTTTATAAGGTCTATCATGTTTTAGTAATTAATTTTGAAAATAACATGGTTCATAACGGCTTGTGAAAATCAAATTATTATTATCGAAAAAAAATTTCGAATGAGAGAAAGTTGTTGAACTTCAGCTTTTGTAGATGATGAATTAGTTTGTTCCTTAGTAAGGTGAACAGTAATTTCAAACGGTCATGAACAGTGACCCAACGATTAGTGAACAATGACCCCCAAGCGCTAGTTTTTATTTTTATAAATACCCCATTTTAATCCTCATTCTTTCATACTAACTTTTCCACATACATTTCTCTTATCATACTTCAAAATGCCGCATATTATTACCATTGTTGCACTCGTGTATGTTGTAATATCTGCTATCTATTTAGCCAACGTCGGATGAAGATTCAATTCTTGGCGTGGTCTTAGTGATTCTTGTACCACTCGTGGTCCTAGCCATCGGCGTGGATAAAATATGGGGTAATAGCATTATGTTAGGAATGTTGAAATAAATTTTAATTTGTGTTATTGTGTAATCGTATGCGTTAGCATTGAGTTGTGGTCTTGTGTTGGTTGTTGGGTTGAAACCCAATACGCTTAATGGTGTGTTTGTTTATGTAATCTAGGCCGAGGCCCGTTTTAATCTAAATGTGGGTTGTGTTTGTTTGTTTTACTAATGGGTTGAAGCCCACTTCTTGTTATAAAAAGAGAGCGTTTAATATTGTTTATAGATTTGTCAAGGTTCTTATATATAGAGTTATGTCCCTTGATATTTCATTCATTACTAGCAGGGTACCCGCGCGTTGCAGCGGCGGGTACCCTGAAATAATTTTTTTCCGGTGAATCATGTATTTTAGTTTGTTATGTTTTTTTTGACAATAAATTTACGGATATCAAGAATTTCATTTAGCCCGTTCCCGTTCGAGCTTCGTTGGCGTGCGGTTGGACGGCTCGAGCTTTCGTTAACAGCGCTTGTTGGGCTCGAGCCGTTTGGCCCGTCTGCGGCCGTTCGGCTCAAGTCCATTTTGCCCATTGCCCGTTCGGGCTATATTTGTATAATGTGCTTTATTATTTATATTAGTGACATTTAATGCAGGGTACCCGCGCGTTGTGGCGGCAGGTACCCTAAACTAAAATTTTCAAGTGAATAATGTATTTTAGTTTATTATGTTATTTTTGACAATAAATTTACGGATTTCAAGAATTTCGTTTAGCCAGTGCCCATTCGTGCTCGAGCCCGTTTAGCCTACGCCCTTTCGGGCTCAAGCCCATTTGGCCTGTTGCCCGTTCGGGCTTGAATATTATTTATATAATATTATTTGTATTAGTGACATTTAATGTAGGAATTGTGTTTAATTTGGTTGTACAATATGCTTGATAATTTGTATTTATTATGTTAGGGGTGTTTTAATAATTATATTAATTCTATTTATTGATCAGTTAATTAATTGACTATATTAAATAACATTAATGTGGTGTTTTATTTTTTTTAATATGTGCATTAAAGTGGTGTACGCTATGCTTCTTGTCTTGTACGTCAGAAAATTATGTGCATTAAAGTATTGTACATTATGCTTCTTTTCTTAATTATATGAATTACTAATTATAGTAACATGTGTAGGCTTATATTTTTAAGACTTCCTTTTATAGGAAGTCCTAAATGCATTATAATGTAGTATAGATGCTTAATAACTCATTTATATTTATTATACAGAATAATCAAGATCCTACATCCAGTCATGATTCTCGCTCTCCTAGGTGTGGTGGTGTTTTTCATTAGCTTGGTGGATTAACCAATTGACGATACCATACCTTAATTGGTAATTTTTTTAACATTAGCACTACCGATGCTAATTATATCATTATTTATTAATATTCATGGATTCTAATGTAATAAAAATTTTACGTTATTTGTGTTTTCCATATATCTTTGTGAATTTTTATGATCCTCGAGTTTGTACTTATATCATTTCAGATACAAATAAGCCCACTTATCTATAATTCCTTATTTACATAGAGAGGCGTCTCAAACAATGTAAATAAAGAAATATAAACTTATGGTTCGGCGATTCACAATTGCTTTATTTAAATAAAAAGGCGTCCCAATCCATTCAAATAAAGGCATTGTAAGTCATCCTACTTAAGATTTTCTGACTTAACATTCGTACTTACCTGATGAGTTACAAGGAGATTTAGATATTATGGGAGTATGGAAAGAGTGTTTACACTCATCTTTTAGAGACGAGAGTAAGATAATCAAGGAAAGTTGACATATTACTCAAAATAGTGGGTATATGAGGTAAGAATTGTGTAATTCCCAATGTCTTAGGAAGGTTTCATAAATTTGAAAAAAATGTAGAAGTAGGTACACGATTAATGTGATTAAGCCGTAATACCTTAGAATAAGCATATGCAGATATATTTATTTTGTGTAAAGTGATCAAAAGTATATATTAGTATACTAAAGTGTTTGTGTAGCATAAACTGTCTAGAAGTCACATAATTACCTGGAGGATGGAAGGCACGGAGAGCGAAAAGGCTATTAAATGTTTTGTTTGTAAAAATAGTTATAGTTCGGACCTCAACTAGACCTATTTCTCTATAACTGCGGCTCTGATACCAATCTGTAACATCCCCAAATTTCGTGATACTGCGGGAATTCAAGCTGGGTGTTATTTCATGGCTCAACAGTTACAATAACAGAAAACGAACTCTAATTGTGTCATTTTAAAAGATTTATCATTCGATTTATATAAATATCATAGTTTACAAAATGAGGTCCCAGTGGTTTTACAGTTTATTAAATAATTTTTCGAATGATAATATAGCCTTCTTGAGTATCCGTGCCCTTCCGTGCCATCCTCATAAATTACGAACCTGAGATAAACATGCTAAAAAGTGTCAACACAAAGGTTGGTGAGTTCATAGAGTTTATGATTAAAACAGTTGAGTTCAACAGTTTCGAGTTTGAGTGATAATCGTAACAAATACATATATCAATAAAATAAGTAGTGGGCTACGCTGTTATACACTCATAGTTCGTTTGTTTAGTAATCATTTGAACACAAGTTTCAAGGTTGGGCCTTGTTGTTGCACCCATAAATTCAGTAGTTGCAGCATTTGTATCATTGCAACATAGTATATATTGCCTTAAGTCTCATGAACACAAAATTTAACACGAACGCGTCATAATAATGACGTAAGTTACAAACATCATAATAATGATGTGAGCAACAATGCCCTCTCGTAGGAGTTTGCCATTCTCCAAGTATTCTAAAATAAAGTGCATTTGGTTACCTATCCGGCTAACACAAATGGGGCGTCAACTGCCAATAGATCTATTCACTATATTCGCGTTCACTCGCAAGTGATTAATGGTTCATGATATGAGGGACTTTCAGTGGCAGCAGTAAGTAACTTAAGCAATAGCAATCAGGTATAGGTGTAGCATATAAAAATACTTGTGTTCGGTTTTGTAGCGTGTATCTCCCCACGAGTTTTAAAAACAAGTAAAAAGTGGGACTATGAACTCACAGTAATATGTAAAAGTTTTTAGAGTACTTGTGAAAGTAAATGAAAATAGTTGAGCATGTATCTCCCCCAAAATTAGTATAAAACAATTGAAAATGGGGCTATGAAACTCACAGTAATATGTAAAAGTTTTTAGAGTACTTATAAAAGTGAAAGCAATTAGTTGAGCATGTATCTCCCCCAAAGCATTAATAAACAAGTATAAAAACAGGGCTACGAACTCACCTTGGCGGTACAGTAGTTTGGATGGAAAGCTAATCAAGCTCTAAGAGTATATTACTCCGATACGAGACCTCGGTTGGTATGTCATGTTTTTAGAATTCGAATTTGAGTATATGTGATGATAATGCTTTATCAGTAATTGGGTAAACATGAAGTCTCTTCAAAAATAAGTAATACTTATCATACTTATTTTTATGGCTCGGTTGATTTTTTTATAAGTTTTATCGAAACATAAATTGTTAAATATGATATGTTTCCAAAAATGTTATATTTTACAATTTTGAATATTTACGGTTTTTATCCTTGCACTTTCAAAAATGACACTTTATACCCTCAACTATGGTTTATTTATAAAATCAGCCCTTAACTTTGAAGAATTTACATTTTTAGCCCAAGAAAACTTTATCTTTCAAAAATTACAATTTTTATACTTGTAGTTTTATAAGAAAAGTTCACTTGTTTTATGCCTAAATTGACAAAAGTAAGGGTAAATATAAGCGAGACCTTAAGAGGTTTTTATTACGTTCTTGATCCCTTCAAGAGTTTGTCAGGTGATCTTTCTAATGGTTCAAACTAGAAGTCTTAAGCTCTTACGGTTTGGTCGCAATGACTTCCCAAAGTAGGGGTTTAGGTGCCTTATGCGAAAAGTGTTGGTTTTGGCGATAACATGCCCAAATAAGGGCAGACTTTACATGAGGCAAGCCAATGTTTTTACAACACAATTGATCCTTTAAACACTTTGATGTAAGCTCTTCAAAATGGTATAGGTCTCATATTCTAGTCATCTTTGGTTAGAGAAAAACAAGCCCGTGAACATGGTCACTTGGCCACGTCGCGGTAAAAGAAAATTTCATTTTTGACCCATTAACTTTTACGGTGTAATCTAGGGACATCGTAATAGTCAATTAACTCATTTTAAGTAATTCTCTATCATCCTATAGCTCATAAGACTCAAATTTTGAAAAATGCACGCAAGAGTTATTTATAAAAATCTTTACGAGTCACCTACTTTTTGATTGATTATAAAAGAGACCATAAGGTTTTTAAAGGCGTTCTTGGGGATTTAAAATCCTTGTAGCAAGCTCTTTAAAACGGTGTAACTCTCATACTTTACAACTCTTTAATTAGCGAGATATTCTTTATTGAAAAGGGCTACTTAGGCTAGTTTTGACAAATTGAAAATCTTGTTTTCAAACAATAAAATTTTATAATCTTTGCATGAAACCTTGTGACATGTTGTTTAACTCATTTTCAATGTTTCTAGGATAGTTAAAAATCGAATTTATCAAAAATCCCAAGTTTTTCCCAAAGACCTGGTGTATAGGACTCTTGGTTTTTAGGACATATGGCCCTAAAGGAGTGTCGTTTTTATGCAAGACACTATGGATTTTCAACCATCTTATGGGGGCGTTTTAGAGTGTCCTAGGAGGTGATTACAAAGGTCCTTTGGTTGTCCCTAATACCTTCAACCCAATGTAGAAAAAGGGGGCCCAAGTAGGGGCGTTTGGTTTTTATAAAATCAATATAGTTGTTGGGATTTCTATTAAAATATGACTTCTGTATGTGTTTTTTGGACCCGTGCTCCTGAGTTTTTGAAGAAAACGTCGTTCCGAACAACTTTCGTGTTTTAACTTTTTGATGAAACGGACCAGAAATGCCTCGAATTGTGTGCCCGACCCTTCTATCCACAGAAGGTTTTGACTGCTTTTCGATAACTTCGCTAGACCGTATCTTTTGACTCGTGTACTCGTTTTAGGTGATTCAAATTGCTACGTTTCCCTTGTAAAATCCTTTTTAATATTATGTACTTGATATTAAAAGTGATAACGATATTGAGTGAGTTTAATGGACTTACAAACTTGGGATTCGATTATGAAAGAAAGTGACCAAAGGGTCTTCAAACTTGGAATTTAGCTAACCAAAGCTTTTACCTCTTAAACCAAGCTTCCTTCCTCTTTTTTAGACTTCACCTTGGGGACTTGATATCATAATGTAAGTGAGAGTGTGAGTGGTTGTGTGTTTCGAATGGATGATAAAGGAAAAGATGGAATGGGATTGATTTATATAGGGGAGAGATTCTAAGGTTTCTTGAAGTGTTAGGTCACCTTGTCATGGAAGAAATGAGACATAGTGAGGTGTTTGAAAGCTTGCCATGAGTTTGATATCCAGATCGAATGGATTGAAAGAGGACACACATGATGATTACTTGTTCAACTTGTGTCCCTTTAGTTCGAATGGTTTAAAAAGGTACACATAGGCTTGGATTGCTAAGGGTTGAAAATGAAGGAACATAGTGATGTGTCTCCAAGGGCTTTGCAAAGGATTATGTGTCATGAGATGAAAATGGAAATGTGTAACCTTGATTTACCATGTACTTAGTTTCTTACCATGTGATGAGTTAGCAATAATTGACCATTGGTTTGAAGGTGAAGAAACAAGATGATGTAGTACCCTATGTGGCACAACTTGAGCCTAGATGACACTTAGTGGTTTAGATGTAGGGTAAGTTTTATTTGATTTGTGCTTGGGATCGATTTGGTTAAGAACAAGAAGGGAATCGGTTTGTGCTATAACGGTTTGTACCTTGTGTTTAAAAATAGGTACATTGAGGTTATAATGTAATTTATATAAGTATAAAACTTTTATTCATTAAAGACTTGTACATAAGCTTGAAAGACTTGTACATTTATATTTTATAAAAATCATGTATAAATTAATTAGGGTTTGTGATTTCATTTACATACAATCAAAGTTTTTTAAATTAGGGTTTGTAACGAGAAATATCGTAAAGTTAGGTTTTCGTGCTTTAATGACTTGTACTCTAGATAAAATGTTGTAATTTACTTTTTATGAAAAATCGTAGTTATAATAAATTAGGGTTTCATGTAAACTCAAATAAATGGTTAACGTTTAACTTGAAAGTTTAATAATTGTACGTTAACGTAATAACGTTAAGTGGTAAATAAAAGTTGAAAACTTTTATACTTGACGTATAAGGAATGAACTTAAGACATTCTGATGTTGGTGTGTACATTTATTAAGAATGTGAGTTACGTCATATTAGATAGTTGTTGTGATTAGATAACTGATAACGTTTAAAAAAAAATTAGACGTGAAAAATGGATAAGTATTTTTTTTTAGTTAGAATATCATACGAGTGGAAATTTACCAGTGGTTACAATGGACTTTGGGTTTTACCCAACTACATTCAATGTGTCTAGTTAATGGGTCAAGTACTTAGATTCTTACCCATTACAATACATACTAAGTATGTATATATATACCCATTATATAAACACTAGTTGTTATACATATGCATTACTATAACATGAAAACACTATTACTTGTTTAGTGTTTTATATGAAAAAGTAAGTGTGTTAGTAAACTATTGGCTCAAACCATTTACGTATTTTATTTGTTTCGTTGAAATGATTTTACGTTTGTTATCGACAAAACATTAGAAGATTGTAAAATATAAATAAACGTTTTTACGGCTTATTTGTATTAACAATCTCCCCATTTTTTGTTGATGACAAAAAATAAGATTATTTTAAGGAAAAACTAAAATTCGTAAAAGTTTGAATTAGAGTTTTTACTCTCTTCTCCCCCTTTTTGTCGAAACAAAAGAGTGTCGAAAAGAAACTAACACATAGTTTTGAAGAAAAAACATGTAAAAAGTAAAAATATGAAAAATAGAGAGTAAAAGATGAGAAGAATTATGGTCTTAGCTCCCCCTTGACAGGTGCTTCCCTTTGTTGAGGGCGTTAAGTAATTAGGAAGGCTAAACTAGTGTTTTGCAATATCGTTTGCAAATGGTTTCTTCTTTTAGAGGAGCATGCTCCCCCTTGACGAGTGCTCCTTTGTGAGGAGGACGTCAAGTAGTAATGTAAACCTATGTGAAAGTATTGCAATTGTTTTGCTTTCACAAGAAACTCCCCTTTGTTGAGGGTGTCAAAGTCTTCAAGTGTATATTGAAAATCTACAAAACAAAGGTTAGAAAACAAGTATATGATGCATAATTTCCTGCAAATAAGACTCAATATAGTAAGAAAAATTGTTCCTGTTGCACGGATCCCATAGTTTCTCCCTTGGAGGGATCCGTCTAAGCTAAAATGAGGGATCCGTCTGCCTGCATACTTAAGACAGCAATATGGATGTAAAATGTGGTGTTAACGTCAACAAGAGTTATGCATTAAGCCACCAAACATATTCTCAAGACAATATGGCATATAACATGTAATTTCATTTAATAAAACTAGAGAAATGAAGTACATAACTTTAAAAACTAAGAAAATGAGCAATACATGGATTAAGATTCCTAAACTATCTAATTTAAGAGTAGGACACCACTTGAATCCTTAAGCTCAAGCTTATTTAGGTTTGTTGACCTCATCGAAACGTTCAAGGAGGTGATAAAACATGAAACGTTTCTCTTCACGTAGTTCATGTACCAAGCCTTCAACATGTTGACAATGATAACAATCTTTGTCATGCCTCAGAAATGGTGGTGGTAGAAATGAAATGGCTTGATATGGAAGGTTGGGTTGAGGTTCCACAAAAGTAGGAGGGATTTGTGGAGGCTCATTTGGAGGTAGTTCAACCAAGGGTGGTGGTGGTGGAATATGTGTCGAGGATGGTGGTAGAGAGGTATCTACTTCCATGTGATTGGGTGGTTGACTTTGATGATTCCTCATAATCCAAAAGGGACTATTTGAGGGTGATGGAGAAAAGGATACCGGTGCAAGTGTCATTTCAACACCTTGGTTTTGTTGTTGCGCTATTCTCTCTATTGAGGAGAATGTTGGCAATTATGGAGGATGAGATGGCCTAGAAGGTAAGTCCTCTAAGTTATAGAGGTGTGGAGATGAAAGTGGAGTGGTGGATGATATTGCTCTAGGCACCAAAGGTGATGGTTTAGTGGAAATAGGGGTGTTTGGTTTAGGAGGTATAGTAGTGTTTGCAATGGTAGTTTTGTGGGAATAATCCTTTTAGGGATTGGTTTGATTGGTTGAGTTGGTGGAGGGTAAATCCTAGCGTTTGTGGATTTAACGGATTCGGTTGAAGAAATTTTGTGAACAACACGAGCAAGTTTCTTAGGTGGTCCTTTGGTGGAGGAATTGGCACTAGGAGCTTTTCTCATGATGAAATGATAAGTGGATAGTGATTCTAGAGGTTTTAGTTGCTGAGAATGATGTTTATGATGGTGACTTAGAAGTCCTAACAAGATGGTTTATAAAGGGAAGGATTTGACAAGTGCATTCAAGGCTTAAACCATTAAGATCCTTTGAAATGTAATGATTTGCATGCATAAGAGTCAACTTCAGATTTGTACTGATCAAGAAGGTTAATTGAGGTAAGATGGAGTGTTCAATTTAGCAAGGAGAGCTTGAAATGATTGTTTTAGCTAGGATTAGCTGAATCTGTCAGCCGGTTCCCACGGTTGCCTCCAATGAGGGATCCGTCTAGGCTAATCCTAGGGATCTGGCTCTCAGCAGCCAAGAAAAGAGGAAAATAATGTTTTGTGAGGTCTAGTACCTACACATCTTGATTGTTACAGTCTTCTTAAGTGTCTTAAATGAAGAGGGTATTAAATGATCAAGAGAAATGATTGATGATAGCTAATTATTGCCTTTTATGGAAAGAAATGAGACTTTATGAGCACCAATAGGTAATCAAAGATGACACTAAGAAATATGAGAGTGTCAAGTGGAGTTAAATGATCCTATAGATCAGATGGTAGTTTGAAAGAAATTTGGAAAATTCTTTAAAAATCATAATAAATGAAAAACTTGTTTTTTAGCCTATTTTGAGGTAAGGACGAGTAAAATCAATTTGCTAAAATTGAGAGAAATATCAAGCTAAGTGTTTTGAGATGTGAGGAACAATGTGTGAGCATTAGAGCAGAAATATGGTGAGTTTTAGTGAAGTGATTAATCAAAAGCACTTTGAATGTGATCCTAAGTTAACTATGAGTGAGTGTGAGACCTACTAATCTTGATGAAGGCTTGGGTGATCCTAAAGAATCATGTGTATCTAGTGTGATATGTTCTAGGGTAATGGTTTGATGTGTGGAGGTCTGCAAATCCATTTCTGTCTGCCTCGGATCCCACGAATCCCTTAATAGAGGGATCCGGCTAGTTCAAGGTGAGGGATCCGGCTCCTGAAGATCAGTAGCCTTACAGAAAGTGTGCAAAACTTGCACATGGTATCGTATATTAAAGCCAGTGATTTCTAAAGAATTTGAACATCTATATAAGCGAGACATCAAACGATAAATGTTTTATTTCATGAGAATGATCACATTACAAAGATAAAGGATGAATCCTAAGGATTGAACCTATTTGGAAAGAAACTAGGTTTCTTGAGCATTTTCACTAGATGGATCGTCAAATTGATGATGAGTATTTGTCGATTCAGAGACGAATAATGACGTGATGTGAGATGTGTTTAGAGGTTTCATCATCTTGTTCACCAGTACGTACAACGGACTTTGAAATTGAGGATGAAAGTACATGATATAATGATAAAGGCGTGTCAGGAACATTCCATATGGGATTAGTTTTTTCTTGTTGCCTTGAAGGTTTACAATTCGTCTTGCAAAGAAACAGGCGAGATTGTATGGTTGTTGGGTTAGCAGACAATACATTATGTGAGCACAACAAGAGGGAAGAATTTCTCGATTTTCCCTTATTTTATTTGATTACCCTTATTTTTATTAACAATGACAATTAACTTACTTAGTACTACTATTCTAGTAGGATTTTTCCTTTTATGGTAGGTTTTTGTGAAGTGGTTTTTATGTTGCATGATTTTCTGTTTCCCAGTTCCACGGTTCTCCTGGTTCCCTTTTAAAAGGGATCCGACTAGGTAAACTTTAGGGATCCGTGGATCTGTAGTGACAGAAAAATGATCTTGACGTAAAAATGATTTTTGCAACTTTTAGGTTTACAAAAGAATGTGTGTTTTAGCCAATTTTTACTACTTAAGCATGCATTGTAGATTACGAAAGTATGTCAAGACTGAAGATCGTGAACAAAAAGGAAGAAAGAAAGAAAAAAAATAATAAACACATTATGAGAAATAAACGAGATAAACTAATACATTAGTAATACTTCATTTCAATGCTAAGAGCAATACAAAGGATTGGATATATGATACAAATGTAGATTAACAACACAAAGTACATGTCTCCATGAGAAAACTTGATCATGGGATACACGAGAGCGATGAGTGTCAAGACGATGATCACGAAGGCGATATAAATCATGATGATGAAGTTCTTCCTTAGGTTTTTTTTAGAAAAGAGATGAGGAGGAAGATGAAGTTTGAATGAGAGGTATTTTGAAAGTGGAAGATTTGAAAAATGAGGTTTGGTGGTGTTGACGAGCGGAAGGGGTTTTTATGGGGAAGGAGGAATTTTTGAGATTTGTGTTTTGTTTTATTATTAGAAAGGTTTGATATTTAGGTTTAAGATAACACATATTTATATACCTAGATTTTAGACGAAGGAGAAACACGTATGCAAGAAAGTTTCCTAATGAAGCCACGTATATCACTAAGGTATATGTTAAAACTAAGAAACTAAAATATAACCATATAGGTTTCTATGTAAGCATACTTATTCTAAGATAATTTTATTTAGAGATAAGTTTTAAGAAAGTCATACCTCTAATGCAATTATGAGTGTCCTTTTCTTTTGACAGAAAAATATCAATAGACAACTCTGGTTCCTTCGAGATCAAGGTGGTAGTTTTAAGATACCTTATTAGGAAAGGTAATCTTGTTACCAAGGAATTCCTATGGCTTGATTAATATGAGCTTAACTAAACAAAATGACAAGAAAGGTTAGTGCATTTTTGTAAGATAAAATAAGAAAGAAAAAGAAAACAAATATAATGTTGTCATCCAATCAACATCCTACAAAAGTATTTTTAAAACATGGTGTTTGTTTTTGTAAAAGCCTTCTTTGTAGTTTTCAATTATACACGGATCGTGTCAAGTTTTGTTAGGAATTAGAAATTCCATTGTGAAGTGTCGGTCACCCCAAATATAATCTAGCATATGTGTATAATTGTTATTTACTTGTTATTAGTTAGTTATTTAGTTATTAGTTTAGCTTAGTGCAACACCGTGGAGGACGGATCTTTACCCTCGTATGCTGAGTATTATGTAAAACTATAAATACCCTCTACCTCCCAAGGTGAGGGTTGGAATTTCACTTAATCTAACCTTTCTTTCTTTTGTTTATTTTCTCTCTCTAGAAAGGCTCCCATCTTCCACTTTCTCTCTCTAGAACCTTAAACTATTCAAACCATATTGTGTTATGTGATGTATTTATGAAAACCAATACCTAACAATTGGTATCAGAGCCATGGTTTGATCTCTCATCTTTCATGTTCTTGGATTTCTAGTGGTTTTCATAAGGTTTTTGGGTTTGAATGAGTTTAGAGTAGTTTGCATCATTTGGATAATTTCTAGTGTTAATGTTTGCATTTTGATTGTACTTTTGTGTTTAGAATCATTATAAGTGTTTAGGTTTTAGTTTGGAAGGATTGAATCATCGTGGTTGAGTTGTTTTTGGATTGAAAAGTGGTGTTTTTGAATGTTTGTTGGATGCGAGTTGAGTCACGGCATACATTTCTTGGATGCGAGTTGTCCCATGTTTAATGCGAGTTGTCTAGTCTGAGTTTGCTTATTGAAGCAAGTTGTCTTATATGCGAGTTGTCTATAGAGACAAAACGACAAGAAAGGACAAAGTAGTGGGTGTACTTGTGTACTATGCGAGTTGTCTGTTAAGCGAGTTGTCATTTATGCGAGTTGTCTTGAACTGCGACTTGTCTTGGGTGCGAGTTGTCTAGGGTGCGAGTTGTCTCCTGTGCGATTTGTCTCCAGTGCGATTTGTCAAGGACCGAGATTTGTCAATTCCTGCGATTTGCCTATAAACCTAACATATAAAGAATTAGGGAATATCACAAACTCAACCATAACACCAAGTTATCTTCACTTCCTTATCATTTTCTAGTTCCTTTACTACATTATACTTCTCACTCTCTTACGGTTTGGTCTTGATTTTAGTAAAATCTCGCGAAAGATTCTATTTCTCGGTTTAAATCACAGACTTGTAAAATCACGTGTATACATCAACATCATGTCTTACACTCCCGATTCAAAGTGATTTCAGAAGTACTCAAATTGTATGATGTTGTAGACAACCATGAGAATATTAGTTGTACTGAACGGTTACAGATGATGGAATCAATCAATGATGATTTGATTTCTTCATGCTCTGAGTTCAATGAGAAAGAATTGCACCTGCTCATGCTACAGAATGCCATTCAAAAGGAATGCTGTATTGTGCCCTTTCAGCAACTTTACTCTCACCTCATGTTACTTCTTCCCATAACAATGGAACGAACATGTAATGCCCTTTTCCGTCAGGACTTATCCACATTAACAAGAACTTTGCTGTTAAATTTAGAGCAATTGGAGCTACAACTTGACAAAGAGAAGGTTCAAAAGGATAGTTCCATTGCTGCACTTCAAGTGATCCACAAACAATTTCAGTCATTCATAAGTAGGGAATTCACTTCAGATTATGATTCTCATATGACTGAAATGTCGTTTAATAATCACACTAGAATGGAAGTTAACTTGTTCATAGAGAGATTAATCCAACTCATGGATAATGTGGAGAAGTATATTGAGGAAGTTATTTAGAAAGATGAAAAAGTGGATGAGTGTCAGGTGCAGTTGAGAGATAGTTGTGATGAGTCGGGTAATGTATTAGTTGAAAGATCGGGTGTTGTTGAATGCAGGATAACAGAGACAACAAAGAATGATGTAACCAGCTGTTCAGTAACTCCTGTCACAAGATGTGGATACAAAAATCAGAAGGGTGAACGAATGTCGAGTGCGATCAAGAGATTGTAGTGTTGAGATGGGTAAAGCACCAGATGATGGATCAGTTGGCATTGAATACAGGGGCTCAGAGGCAGATAAGCTTGAAACAGCTAGTAGTTCAGTGACTCTTGTTACATATGATGTGGATGCAGATATTAGACCGATAAATGAACATGTGACATATGATGAGGTACCCTTAACTGTTCAACATAGTGCATCTGCTAATGTACCTAAACAAACTGATCTTCATGCTGAACATGATTCTGATAAATGTTCCTTGGTTGAGGCTGAGTCTAAAATTTTCAAAACAAATGATATGGTTGATAAAAAGGCTTTTGATAAACTTTCAAACAAATTCTCAAAACTTGAAAAACATTGCATTTCACTTGAAATTTCAATACAAAGAAAGGAGGAAAGTTTTCAAACTAAGAAACCATGTAAAAATCCAGAATTTCCTGAATTTCATGAATTTTTTGAAATAAACGATTTAAAAGCTCAGCTTCAAGCCAAAAACTCTACTATCAACAATTGGAAGAAACATATTTCTAATATGCATGTGAAAAGTAATTTGGTTACAAGTAATTCTGATGTTAATACTATTGATGATATTCAAATGAGAAATGATGAATTAGCGGTTTGTGTGGCCAAATTACTAAAGAAAAATGAGTCTTTGAAAAAGCATCACATAGAACTAAGTGACTCTGTCAAAGAAGCTAGAACTAAGTCTATAGAACAAACAAACTCTTTGATAGCAAAAATTGATGATCTCAAAGCTCAACTTCAGGAAAAGAGTTTCG
This sequence comes from Chrysanthemum makinoi, assembly GCA_910596185.1. Classification (NCBI taxonomy): domain Eukaryota; kingdom Viridiplantae; phylum Streptophyta; class Magnoliopsida; order Asterales; family Asteraceae; genus Chrysanthemum; species Chrysanthemum makinoi. The sequence goes on from OU343221.1 coordinate 199,207,821, forward strand.
CTATTGTTGCCTTAAAGAATGAGCTTAGAAAAACCGTAGGGAAAAGTGTGAACACTAAGTTTACAAAACCATCAACCTTGGGGAAGCCAGTTTCTCATCCCACTAGAGACCGGTCTGTTGTTAGGCGACCTCTTGCATTTATATCTAAAAGAACAAAATCTTTAAAGACAAGGCTTGCCTCCCAAGTTGATGCGAAGCAAGTTTTAACAAAACCAGTCACTTCACCTGATTCACCTAAGAATAATGCTTCTAGCTCCGTTAACCCTCAACAAGTAGCTACTTCTACTCCTAGCACCTCTACGAATAGTTCGAAAAAGTGTCAAAACCAAGCATTAAAACCCAGAATTCATATGATATGAATGACTTGTGGAAGAACTATTATCTAGAAGAAGCTAGGAAAAAGGCACAGATTCAAAAAGACGGAATTTTAGGTGCAAGACCTAGGGTGATGAATTCCACGAGATTTCAAGGCACTGCTAGTAATAGTAAACCATTACCTAGGAACACTCAAAAGACTAGGAGTTGGCTTGCATCTAAGAGTAGTTATATGAAGAAGAATGCTAAGCATGTAGAAAATGAAACTAGAAATTCTGAGTCTTTTCCAAATAAGAAATATTTTCCTAATTCACATGCTAAGATACAATCCACTAAGACTACTAACATGGCTAAGGTTCAACATGTTATGAAGCAAAACAAACCTAAAACTTCACGTAGATGGATCCCAACTGCTAAATCCTTGGAGTCTAGTAATAACGATAAGTCTTCCACTGTGCATAAGAATATCAACAATCCTAGACCTTGCCATAAGTGGATACCGTCTGGTAGAATGTTTAAGGATGTTGGACTTAGGTGGATACCTACCGGAAAGCTATTTACCGATGGCAAAATCAAGATTGACCGTGAAACCCCAAAGGGTTTGGATACTAATGTTACTAACCAATATATATATGCAATCAAGCTTGTAATGTTAGTGTAGGTAGTCCTTACTCAGTTGCAGATTCTTCGATCCTTCACTACATGGACTGGCTTAAAGTATGGTTAACAAAAGGATTGATATCTTATAACTCATGGGTTCTTGTATCTCAACCTTGATATTCAATCGGCTATAACGTCTGTTCACATCAGTTCAGGCCTCGTTCTTCATCACTATGGCGTCTGCAGATAACACTGCAGGCCCTGTTCCTCAAAGAAAAGAAAGGCGTACAATTCAGTGGGTTTTATTGTCAGTTTAACAGAAATTCTCTCAAGAATGACCATCCTCATCTATATTCTCCATCAACGAGCTTCATGTGTTTCCAATGCTCATTCAGTCATCAAGTGGATCTACGTTCATTGGAGTATATTCTTATTCACTTGTTCAAATAAAAAAATGGCAACTTCAGATGCAATTTTTGAGGGGGAGAAGTGTGAATAAAATGACAGTTATCAAATGGATCTACTTACCGGTGATTGTATCCTTACTCACTTGCAAAAATCAAAAATGGTATTGGCAACATCATATGCAACTTTTGAAGGGGGGAAGTGGATCTACATGTTGATGGATATTTGTATAATGGTCATACGCCTAATGTTTCACTTACTAAGGATAACTGGGATTAATTGGGGGATTCAACTGGTTCACCTTCTTCAATTTCTATTGATCAAGATGCACCATCTAAGAAGTACAACTCAGACTACTCAAGAAGCCTAATCTCCAGTTATTTCTCAAGGCGTTGTTAATGACTATCATTGTAGTTGCACTCATGAATAATGATTCGCTCTTTGGTATTCCTTTGCCAAATCTTCACGGATTATTGTTCATGAATAATGATCCGCTCTTTGGTATCCCTTTACCAAATCTTCACGGATTATTGTGCAATCAGTAAATCAACCACATGAACATTAAGGAAAATGACTACCTCATCCGCTTGAAGACATTATTGGTGAATCTTCCAGATCAGTCTCTATATGTATATCTTTAGGAAGATGGCATTGATGTTGAGGAATCATTTGATCCAGTTCATTTAATGGATCGATGTACATTTGATTGTATGTTTATTCACGCGTTGGCCATTTGACACAAGTTGATTACTTCGGAGTTAATCATTTATCACTTATTTGAGATTGAAGTTGACTTTCACAAAGGTGTGTTCTTATTTGATAACTTGCTCAGGCTTAAGAATTTGAGTTGAAGACTTGGTTTATCTAGTTACCAGCTGTCGGGGTAGATGGTTGAAGACCTGGTTAACTATCACTATTAGGAGTTACGTTGTTTTACTCAGTGTCACACGTAGATTACATTGTGGATAATCGCAAGAGGTGTTAATGTCTCATACTTTGTTTGAGTATTGAGTACTTAAAGATTTTCTTGGAGCGTAAATTCTTACACCGTTCCTCCAACATTAGTGCAAGATTAAGATACAAATCGGGGAACTCTTCTTCGCCTTTCAAGTTTGGTATATCGGGTTTGCTTCATTAGTGGTCACTTCAAATTTTCTACATCTAGGTTGGTTAAGATAGTCAGTGAGAGTTTCTGTAGCAGTTGATTCTCACAGGATTCATTTGTGCTAATTTGTTATTCTTCTCTATTTTAAGAATATTTGGTATATATAATGTGTTGCTGATTCTGAGGTATCAAAAAAAGCAAGGGGGAAGGAGACATACATCTAAACACACAACGAGTACATTTGATGAACTTAATACTTCTTCTCTATTGAAGTAATCCCGGGAAAGACAAATGTCATAACCATAGAGAAACTCAGTGTTTAACTCGTAGCCTTTGGTGTGTTATTCCAACTATTTGGGGGAAGGATGTATTATTCCAACTATTTAGGGGAAGGATATTGATGAGGTACCCTCCGAACAGCTCGAAGGACATTCCTCCGATACGTGTCGAATCCCTTCTATTCGAAGGCCTAAGTTAGGTCTCCAGAATATTCATAGGCGTCAAACCATTCGTAAGCACGAAGGTTACATACGAGGAATTCGCCATTCGAAGCCCTAAGCCCTTCGGGGTATGGTTGACGAAGGAGTAACGGATAGGAGAACCTCCTGACTTGGTCAAACCCATGATCTTCCTCTCTTTCCTGGCTTCCCCGCCAAGTTTGAGAACGTGGGTCACTAAGCCCTAGCGATTACCTACAAACATGGGACGCCCCCATGATCTCCGACATTCACGCCAATGTTGCAAAAATCGCGAATCGGTAGTGAGGCGGTTGACCCCCCTGTAGCTTGTAATCGGTCTAGGCGGGATTAATCGGTGATTAATCGGATTGGCATTTTTGGCAAGTTTTGGGTATTTCTGGGTAGTTTTGGGTATTCCTGAAAAGTGTTTCCTTAAAAAAATCTTGTAATAGATATAAACAACGACTATAAGTGATTATATTTGTTTAGGGTTGCAAAAATAGCGAATCGGTGATTAATTGTATTGGCATTTTTAGTAAGTTTTAGGTATTTACGGCAAGTGTTGGTATTTTCGGCAAGATTTTCCTTGAAAAATCTTGTAATAGATATAAAAACTTATTATAAGTTATTATAACTAATTTACGTCGAGTTAAGGGTATTTCCAGTAAGATTTTCATGTTTTCGGCAAGTTTGACCATCGTTAACCGCTATTGACCATGATTGACCGATTTGTTTGAACGATTTACATAAATCGGAAAGGTCGGTGGCCCAGTAGCACCTAATCGGTGATTAATCGGCCTTGTAGACCTTTTTTTGCAACACTGATTCACGCAGAAGTGCCCCTAATCCTATTTCTTCCACTATAAATAGGTTGGACGGGCAATGGATTACGGTAAGCTCATTTGACACTCATCTCTTTACTTACACACACTTATACAACCATAACTCATACTTACTCTCACGCCGGAGGTGGTTCGCAGGGTCCTACCCTTGCGTAATCACTTAATGTAGTGTCTTCGTATTTCTTATTCTCAGGTGAAAGAAAATCTTGGCTGGAACATACACCCCTCATACCTTTGATCACCATCGAAGCCTGGTAGTGCAATTTATTGTATGATCAGATATATTATTCCAACTATTTGGGGGAAGGATGTATTATTCCAACCATTTGGGAGGAAGTGGTCTCTGGATACTTTTGGTATGTGTTAACCTCACCTTCAAGAGAGAAAGAAATATGAGAAGAATACTTGGAACGTGAGATGATATTGCTTATCGACATCTTCTATATGATTTATGGTAAAGTGCTTCCGGTTAGTGCTTCATGTACACAGTGTAATGATGATTCTGATGAGATCGCAACCATCAGGGGAGAGATATGTGTACATCAGGGTCGCACAACATGTTCACATGATCGAGCTTAATCATTATTCGGAGTCGACATCCTGAAGATAAGATCAAGTGATTCAACCAGTTATTGTGATGTCATTGTTTCTTCTCTTGTTAGGTACTTGTGTACATTATGGGATGAATGGTTATATGGAAGATAACTGGAATGCACTTAATAAAATGAAGATGTTGATATGTTGTTCCCCTGAATAGACAACTTCTTGCTCAATTTCGAAGAGTAATGTGTACTTCGGGGACGCACAACAGGTTTATGTGATTGCTCAATCGTTTATTCCGGGTATGATAACCGCAGTAATGATCCGTGTTAACTTGTTACTTCGTTGTTATCGTCTTCTTCGGGTTCTTGAGCTTCATTCAATTAGACTGTTTGCTTCACTTCATCTTCTGAGGGGAAATGGTCTTAATTCGAAGTTTGTCGGTTTGGGGGGAAGCTACCAAAGATTCACTTTGAGAAGGCTCAAGTTCAGACGATTTTCTTAAGTGCCTTGAATGCTTTGGTGGTGAAAGTTTAAGAGATATTGGTTTCTTTCTTCTACAAAGTGCTGAACGATATCCTTATCTCGGTACTTGTATCATCATCTTCTTAAACTATATCATCTACTTTGTATATAGTTTATAGAAAGAAAAAAAAAACCTATAAAAATTTGAATAATCAGAAAATACCAAAAATATTGTTTTTTTCTCAAGACATGTCTTCTCGTATCGATAACATTTACGGTATTAGAAATTTCATTCAATAATGGCACGGGACTTTAGATGAAGTTCGAGCAGGAGGTGTAAATATTTCTTTCTAAACATGTCTCAAAATATGGCTTGCAGTTACTTCAGACTGTAACCCGTGCTTAAAACTATGGTTTGCTATTATTTCAGATAGCAACCCGTTCTTCAAAGAAGGAAAGTGCTATGCTTAAACGATTTTCACAAATTTCGTGCACTTATCCTAAAACTAATTGAGGAAAGTATGTCCAAGGACTGCTGTTCCTACTCAAATATTTTTCCTTCTAAAAATTCTTCAGAAAAATATTTGTTTTAACAAAATGATGGTAAATGAATTGCTTGAAAATCAATCAGAATCAGGATTTTCATTCATTTTCAAAACCCAATCAATGACTTCACCATGGTTAAAACTTTTTATGAAATGAGTCATTGATTGAGGGGGAGAATGTTTTCAAATTTATATCTTCTAACAAGCTTATATAATCATCCTACGTGCTTAACTAAAAAACGATGTTTGCCTATGTTGAAGGACTAGGTATCTAGGATATGATTGTTAGGATTAGATGACTATAGTTTGATAAACACATAATCCCTATGCCTTTGTATGATCTGATTGACATGTTGGACTGACTTTTATTAGTCGATTCTTTGTTTGGGTGTTGTCGACCACTATATATCTGTTTGTGTTGACTAACGTATGCAGATAAGATGGTTTATAAGAATGTTCCCGATCCGGATCCCACAAATGATGATGATTGGATGCCGAAAGGAAAGGGTAACTATATCTTGGGTCGACAAAAGAAGAAACGGATCTTAATTTGACCTCTATGGAGAGTTGGCATGACAAATGCAACGTCAGAGGTCTCACTGCATCAGCAGAAGGTTTTCTTCCAATCTTACAGCAACAACAGAAGCAGCTTAACTACCTAACGTATTTTTGTGCAGGACAAGTAGTGAATGATACCATTTTTCAAAAATTTTGAAATTATTGTTTTGAAAATGGGAAAAATATTGTTTTGAAAATAAATTGAACTCAAATTTTGGAAATCAACCGGACTTCATTTTAAACATAAGTCACTCAATCAACGACTACGGTCATTGATTGAGGGGGAGAGTGATTTCAAACTTAAGTATTTTCAACCGATATTTCTTCATAAAAGTCCGGTTTGTACAATAATAAGTGGTGATCTAAAGATTTAATGTTATGTCATGGTATGATTTTCTTTAAAACTCAAAGATCTTTCAAAATGAAATTTTTTCTATTCTTGTTTGATTGTGAAACTATTTTATTATACTTAAAGATCTCTTAAAAACTATCATACCTGACACTAACAATCTTTAATGTCTATAATTGGTCCTCATCAGTCAATTTCAAAATTTAAATCTTGCCACGTCTTTCCCCAAACTTTTCTAAATAATTTAAATCAATTGGGATCACAAATCTCAAATGGTTTGATATTTTTGATCGGGGGAGAGATCGTGATTTAAATCTCAAATCTGTTTTAGTCCTTTAAAGGCACTCCTGCCTCCATGTGCCAAACGATTTCAATATATGATACACATGATTGAGGAGGAGCATTTATCCAAAAACAAGATGAGTATTTAAACCAGGCCACATATTCTCCCATGTTTTCTAAACCTAATTAAATCACTTGGGATCCAAAATCTCAAAGGGTTTGATATTTTTGATCGGGGGAGAATTTGTGATTTAATAATGAAATCTGATAAATGATAATCGATTTGATTCAAAAGTGCAGGCTGCTCTCCCATATGTGCTAAACGCTTTCGAATCTCGAAGCACATATTGAGGGGGAGCATTTCAAAAGAAAAAAACTATCAAGGTACAAAGATTTCTAGGTTTCAACATAATGTACCTTGATTGAGTTTCTAATGGTTTTTTGTATGGCAATATGATCATGAAAGTACTTCTAAGAACTCTTTCCTCTATGTGCTAAATGATTTCAAATAACCAACGCACATTCTGAGGGGGAGAATTTTCCAAGAAAATCAAATGGCTTTTTTCACGGAAATTGTGATCAAAGAAATTTTTCTAAGACCTCTTGCCTCCATGTGCTAAACAATTTCAAAATCATAAGAGCACATGTTGAGGGGGAGCATTTCTAAATGATCAAAACTATTAAGGTACAAAATGCTTTGATATTATATCACAAGTACCTTGATTGATTTTTCCAAATGATTTTGTTAGTTGGTTTCAAGAAGAAAAGAACAATACCAAAAGACCGACCAATTTACTTTATGCATGGTGTTATAAGGATGGTTAGGTTAGGTATTCGTTCCCACGATCCCGCCAGAGCCGCAGGGATCTACCCAGGGACAATCCACTAGATAGTGTAGAGTCCTTAGGTATGATGAAAAAAAAATGAGAAAAAGGAGAATATGGGAAGAGTGCCGACTGAGACAGAGCTAGAACTGGAATAAACCCAACAAGGTTCTAGTAATGAAGTCTCGGTAAGCACTGAAGGGGTTGAAGAATGAAAAAGAAATGCTTGTGAAAAGGGTGAAAAGAAATAGCCCTCCAACAATTCAACCTTGGGGCAGAAACCGGGTTCAATACATATGCTACTGGTGTTTACAAAGGTAACACTGGTATTGAAGACAAGACGTCATGGACCCAGTGACACACTGCACCTAAACTTCCCAAGCTACTCAAGTTCTCTTAAAAGGGCTTGTTTCATTCTCACTGGGAACCTACATAAACTATCGACTTTCTCTTAAAGATTGTTGATATTGAAGAAGGAGACCCTCTCCCTAGTCTCCGGCATAGGAAACCAAAAGTGCACTATTGATTCTAGAGCCAAGAGATCATCCACAATATCTCATTAGGACACAAAATTAATGAAGACTTGATGTTTCACACAGCGTAGAAAGTAAGTATATATTGAGAGTCCTACGCATTATCCTTGTGGTATTGCCAGAACATCCGAGAGATATGTAAAAATATTCACAATGAAGATGGAAATCCTTCTAGAGCCAACATCAAACAAGCTCTTGGTGGGTGACATGTGAGATCTTTTCTAAAGATCAAGCTTGTGACAACTGGATAGAAACAATAGGGCGATTCATTCTTGAATCAACCTTGGTCCAGGAAATAAATTGACGAATACTTTTGGAAAAACCGTTCGATGTGCAAATCTTCTTTTCTCTAGCACACCGAATGTGTATTCATGTTTTCAAACACAAAAAGTATCTCTGATTGAAAAAATACTTTTGGAAAAACCGTTCGATATGTAAATCTCTTATTTTCTCTAGCACATCGAATGTGTATTCATTTTCAAACACAAAAAGTATTTCTGATTGAAAATTGATTTCTTCTTCAAAACCATCGCTGTATTGCAAAACTCTTTCTTCTAAGCAATAAGCGATTGTTTTCAAATCATTTTTAATCAATCAGTGAATCTCAATTTGCTGGTTCACTCACTCCGTGTTGTCTTCTTTGAGATGTTTCGGTTTGAGAACGCTAGAGCGGTATTGAAACCACATCAAGGATATTCCTCGGAATTATACCTGATCACAGGCAGTACTTGTACTGATCAACGGGGAACCGTGGGCAGTGCACCTCAATTCAACGAAAGTGATCAAAGACACTTTTGTGCGCTTTATTGCTAAATGTTGTATGCAGGAACACCCGTCGGTTGCAGCTGATCAGAATTGAGGAGTCAATCCATAGCCGCATGCTCACACATCACATTCAGTTTTAAAGAAATCATGATAAGTGCATATCTTCATCAACTGGCTTTGATATTTTCAATCCATGCTTTTGCTGCGCTGCTGAAAATATTATGAATCAACAAAAGCTTCCGCAACTCTGATGAGAAGATATCATGATCCAAAATGTGAGCATGCCGGTCCGAAAGTCACAACTTCACATAATGGCGATACTCCAATGGATGAGTCAGAGATTTGCCGTGGCTGATGATCTCTAACCTGGCTTTATGAATCACCAAACGTGGATCAGCTCAAAGACCTCCACTAAAAGTACAAAGTAGTCGGACTTTGAAGAATCACTGCTAAAGCACAAAGATGCGGAAGTTGAAGAATTAAATTCTACGAGCTCAAGGCTGAAGATAAAATAGAATGCTAGAATTCGAAATGTAAAACATGGGGTGACCTCCCTTAGGGGGAGATTGTAAGGAATTAGAAATTCCATTGTGAAGTGTCGGTTACCCCAAATGTAATCTAGCATATGTTAGCTCGTAGACATATAGTTATTTACTTGTTATTAGTTAGTTATTTAGTTATTAGTTTAGCTTAGTGCAACACCGTGGAGGACGGACGGGTCTTTACCCACTGTATGGCTGATCCACAGCCCGACAGAGGGCATATTATGTAAAACTATAAATACCCTCTACCTCCCAAGGTAGAGGGTTGGACCTTTCACTTAATCTAACATTTCTTTCTTTTGTTTACTTTCTCTCTCTAGAAATGCTCCCATCTTCCACTTTCTCTCTCTAGAACCTTAAACTATTCGAACCATATTGTGTTATGTGATGTATTTATGAAAACCAATATCTAACAAGTTTTTTTTAAAGTACATTATACTCTAAAAAACTTGGTAACGAAGCTCTGGTACCAATTGTGTAAAACTAGAAGGGGGGGGGGGGGTTGAATAGTTTTACCGATTAAAACTTCGTTTTAAACTATTTAGAACGACTTATGTCAATCTATTTAAATGTGTGTGTTGGATGTTGATAGATAATCATATAAATAACTAAAGCAAAGATAAAGAGTAAGAAACACAAAACCACAACGTGAGTATTTATAGTGGTTCGGCTACAAAGACACCTTCCTTGCCCTACTCCACTCCCCGATTCACCTACTCGAGAGTTCGTAATCACTACACAACACAAACTCCTTGTGGCGGAGAAGCCTTTCACAACGTCGCCTACTCTTAATCCGGTACAAGGCTAGACACCGGTTTCTTCCACGAGGTAGAACCAAACCTATCACAACATCGCCTACACTTTATCCGGTACAAGGCTAGATACCGAGTTCCATTACTAAGGAGGAACTACTACCCAACACAACACAACACCTATCCCAAAGGAGATCCACTCATTATTACAACATCAACAAGGATATCAATATCCTTTGACCCAAACTAATCTATCTTGTACATTGATGCACCATATCGAATGTACACCCTAGGCACCTTTCACTAATGCCTTTGACACGACACCTAGGCACCCTTCACTAATGCCTTCAACATGGACTTTCGGCACCTTTCACTAATGCCTTTGACACGGATCTTCGGCACCTTTCACTAATGACTTCGACTTGACCCTTTAGATATCTTTCACCTATGTCTTCAACACAACACTTCTAATGAGAGAAGAAAGAACTATCAACAAGATAACATCAGTAGTCTTGATGATGACGAAGCTTGGTAACCCATGGACTTGAGCTTGCTCGACATCAAGATGTGGTGATCTCGCCTTTCAGAGGAACCTAGAGAATCACACAAACACAAAACTTCATAGAAAGATCCTTTGGATATGAGGTTAGAGAGTTTACAACACTAAGAGAGAATGTGTGTGAAAGGGGTGAGTTACAATGAAGAAATGGCTCACTATTTATAGACAAAAAATCACTACTGTTCCACGGATCCCTTGCTTGAGGGATCCGTCCAGTGTATTCCTGGGGATCCGTAGGACGCTCCTCCTAAATGGGTTGTGGGTCGTGCATCATGGATCATGGGTCATGGGTTATGGACTTTGGATCATGGGTATCCACATAGATACAATGTATCTAGAAGATGCAATGCATTTAGTCAATGGGTCATGGGTTAGCTCCATGGGTTATGGATAATAACCATTATGACTTCATGCATGATGTCATGCAATGGGTCATGGGTTATGGATTATGCTCCATGGGTATGGGTCATGGACTTTGGGTTTTACCCAACTACATTCAATGTGTCTAGTTAATGGGTCAAGTACTTAGATTCTTACCCATTACAATACATACTAAGTATGTATATATATACCCATTATGTAAACACTAGTTGTTATACATATGCATTACTATAACATGAAAACACTATTACTTGTTTAGTGTTTTATATGAAAACGTAAGTGTGTTAGTAAACTATTGGCTCAAACCATTTACGTATTTTATTTGTTTCGTTAAAATGATTTTACGTTTATTATCGACAAAACATTAGAAGATCGTAAAATATAAATAATCGTTTTTACGGCTTATTTGTATTAACATAAAAGATTACATACCTTAAATGATTATTATCGAGTGTTTAGTGACTAATAAAACCCCAAGTATCAAACTTTATCTACCCAAACTATTTAATAATAACCCAATATCTTCTTAACTCGAACCTAGGGTCAAATGGAAAAGTGTTGGCGGTTTTGATGGTGGTCTTGGGCGGCGGCGAACAAACAAGCGGAGAGAACAAAGAGAAATATTTTGTGTTGTGTGTTTTGTGAATGAAAATGAGTAGTTAGCTTCCTTTATATAGATTTGAAATTAAGCTAGGTTCAATGTATTTGGTCATAGACAAGAAAACACAAATTGAGAAAATAGTGTAATGGTGTTGGGAATAAAAAGTTCCCTAGAAAAATTGTTAGTAAATATCAAAGAAAATGGTTTATATTGGTTTTTGATGGGATGGTTGGCCAAAAGGGATCCAAAGGGGGATAAAATTTATTTTTCAAAATCTTGTATTTATTAAATGTATTGTGTAATAATTTGTAAAGGTGGAGTGTCGGTTGGACGTTTTTTGTATATACGCTAGCTAATATGTAAAAACACACGTTTTTACACAAAACTGGTAAAATAAAATACATAAATAATAAAATAAACTTATTTTTGTCAGAACATGCTGATTTGACAAGAAACATGATTTGTTCAGTGTCAGTACGCGTTATATTGCATTTTTCACGTTACGCGGATTCATCTCCTGGTTTTAGGTTTAGGTGATTATGTAAATGCTAAAAGTGAATGTTTCGTGTCTCTGGTCAAATATTGACCTATGAAGTTGACGGTTGAAGAAAAATTTCATTCTCAGGTTTACGTGACTCAGTTTACAGTTACGCGTAAAGGTAAATAAGTAACTTTCAAGGTAATAGTTTCGAGTAAAAAGGTAAACAATGACCTGAAAAGTTAGATTTTCTACAACAAAGCATTGCACTGGTAGGGAGTTGAGGTCGCTCCCCCAGTGAGTCAAAGCCAAGACGAAACCACTGAACCTCCATTATACGCGGAACAAATGGCTGGTTTTTATCGGTTTAAGGACGCCACATGAGGTCGAAAGAATTAATTTGTGACAAGTGGTATCAGAGCCAAGTCGGACCAAGGCAGAGTCGCTCATGTCGTTCTCCCAAAGTTCTTAAAAGTGTTGGTTGCACAACGTTGGCGTGAGAGGTCTCCCGAGATGTTGTTGAAGATAACATGATATAGTGTTGAGTACACAATGTCGCATTCAATGGAAGCTAGAGAGAGTAATGGACTAATCCAAAAAAAGAAAGGTATTCGTTGCATGTTGGGACCTAAAGATACGAAAATCGAATGTTCCTTTAAGCCAGGCCGAAGTAAAACCAATTCAACTTACAGATTTTATTCGCTGAGGCGAATGACCATGCACGAGGTCGTGCATGGATTGGTAGTGGGAGAATGTCACGTCAGGTTTCGCTTGGAAGCGTGTTGAATGCTTGGGTTCTTGGTTTATCCTGCTGGTCTTTATAGAGTACCTCAACGGTACGGGTATAGTACGCACCACGAGTAGAGGACTCGATATGGCTCTACACTTGTAGGGACTTGGGGCCGCTCCCCTCATGAGCCCAAGGCAGGACCAAACTAGTGAACCTCTAGTATACGTAAGACGGATGGCTAGTCCTTATCGGGTTAAGGACACCACACGAGATCGAAGCAATGACTCGTGACAATGCGCTTACCTACTGTAAAACATTAACATGATGGATATTGGAAATCTAACAAGATTCCTACTTGTAACACACTTGACCTCCTCAGACCTCATCGTTTAGTATCACCAAATATATGCTTGCATATGGAGAACAAGAAAGATAATACTAAATGCTTAGATTGAGGGTGTTAGTGTGTTACACTAAATAACATCCTGACCAAGCTGGTTCAATGACACACAACTTGTGCTCATTTATGGAGCCCCGTTATACTTGATGTCCAGTGGTTGAGATTAATCTCAACTATTGGATTCTACTTAGCTTCTAGCTAAAACATTCAATAAACACAACATGCATCAGCCTATATTCATACGTTCAATGGTTGAAGTAACACATACTCAGCGACTTGGTTTGGATAAATTTACTCGTGCTTCTACGATATTTACTATCTTCACTACTCCGTCCCTAAATAGATGGTGTCAATCGTTTGACATGATTGGATAAGTAAATACGTTTTGGTAGACGCGCGAGTCCTGTTTAGGTAGCATATTTGGTGGAATTAGTCAATGAGACATCAAAACATACGAATGAGGTTATGATCGAGGCATTCATCATGAACATTCTTACATTTCATATATGATCGATAAATCACTTCCAGTAGGTTCTAAAAGGCGCGCAATGGCGACGCTAAAGAACGAGGCGAGACCTTCACGTTACAAACTAGATCAAGGTATCGGCTTTAGGTGTGACGTGAGATGAGGCGTAGAAAGGCGTAATAAAGCGCGAGGTGTTTTTTTTTGAATTCAACTCCGATGAAATTTTTTTTTTTTTAAGAAATAAAGAAAATTACAAGAAATGTATATCACACTTTTTGTAAACTCGATATATATAAAATATGATATAATATATAAATCTATAAATATTTTTATATTTTATGCCGCTTTAACTTACTTTTTAAAAAACATTATGGCTCCGCCATAACTCCTAAAACTTAAGGCTTGATAATGCTAACACGTCACACCTCACGCTATTTATAACATTTTTCCCGCCTCATATACTTGCACTTTTCTGGGTATATTATCTAATCATAGATGCATGATAATACTTCTTACTACAACAAAAAAAAAAAAAACAAAAACAATAAAAAGGTTTAACAATATCAAAATATTGTTATGTCATTTAACCTATAAACATTAAACTTATAATGTATGTTTTGTTTTCCTAAAACCGTACATTACATAAGCGCATACACTAGTTAGCTATATATAAATTCACAAATTGTAATCACTTAATTAGTTCATGACACTTCATTGCCCACTAAAGCAAAACTCTAACTCGCCTAATAAATGTTACTCGTATTCCGTATTTAGTACGTAATAAAAGTAAGTTGAAATTGCCCTCTCAAGTCTCAAAACATCTTCCTTCCAAGAAAATGAAAGCTAATTAGAATGGTGGCACTTGTGCAGAAATCAATATTAGCAGCATCATTATACTGTAAACAAGTGTTTGTTAGCTGTCTTAAACATAAACAAAATCCTATCCCAAATCCTTAGGCAAAGTAAAACTTGTAAACCACTCAAAATATACAAGTATTTACAACCAAACCTACATGAAGACAAAAGGATTTGAAGGGTAATATAGCGATTAAGGAAATAAAATGATCTTGATTTGGTTGGGAAATGGAGCTATTGCACATGTTGTCATGTGACCCCTACAATTCACATGCAATAAGAGAGTCTTCCCATGTTATTACTATCACTAATTGCACTAGCAGGATGAGGTCAAACCTTAGAACCCTTGACTAATGGAGTCACTCTACTCTACTCTACTTTTTGTCGGTCAATTATTTTAGATACTCATCAAGTTAGTTTAACTATGGGATTGATTAGACCAAATAATGTTGTTGTGCTTTTCTTCTACAAAAGAATTGACATTTACAGTGAGCTTATTATTATGTCCCTTATTCAAAGGTTGCTAGTTTAATAGGTGCTCATCTAACTTTCTACATGACATAATTTTATCAATCGTATTTTATGGATGTAACATTAAACCGATTTGAAGTTTGTGGTTGCTAGTTTAAAGTCAATCGTAATGTTATCAACTGAAAATTTTGGTGTGTTGTCGGCAAAGTATGTCAAAAGATACATGGACATATATATTGTAGGAAATATAGTGGACTTCACGTAAAAGACCATAGGTGTACCATTGCCAATACAATTGTATTGCCCACAATTCTTGTAATTTTCTGTTCCTTCTACAAAGAGAGGAAAAAATAAAAAAATAAACGGAAACAATGTGATAGGGACAGGAAGACATTTTTTGCCTCCTACATATGTAATTGCATCTTGGGTCTTTTTAAGATTCTAAAAATATATTTATCTATGTTTTCGTCAAAAAGAAATGCCAACTCAAACTAACATGTAAACATGTCGGTATTCCTGATAAGTTTATTATTCATAAACTAGTTCATCTTTCACAGAATACAAGATTTTAGAACATGAATTTTCTATATACAATTTATTTTAGTGGTTTCAATAATACAATTAATGATTGCAATGAATGTTTTGGTCTAAATTTGAAATTTGACATAGTGTCACATAATGAGTGAATTTTAATTTGGGTCGTCGTCTTTAATATTTTAAAAACCTTTGAATGAATTGGATGTTGATTTGTATTTTACTTTTAGACTTACAGTTAGTGGTCGATAAGAGTTTAAAATGTTTTAATTGAAAAATAGATAAGTTAATTAAGTTGCCAATTAGATGTTTGTTTAGTGCTTAAAATTATCATTTGATTTTCTAGAAAAAGCTAGGAAGATAAGGGTCTTCAAAATAAGTATCATTTTCATCCTAATTTTACGTATTTACCTTCTCATTTTTTAACTTTATTTCAAATAAAAAGATATAACAAAAACAATTTCTAATTCAGACACTATTCAACATACAAAACAAACAATCATTTATTCATCTACAAACAGACATCATATATCTAAACAAAAGCTTTAATTTAACGTAACTTAATAAAATAACTAAACAAACAGGCCCGTGTAGCAGGGGTATTCTTATGCGTGATATGGTCGTTGTAACACCTAAACTAATTACGCAGCCTCAAAGTCACGACCCACAAGTGACATTGCAGGAAATCGCTTTAATTTGTTTGGTCACTACGGTGGTTGGAAGGTTGGAGCAAATGTATGGCCGGTTTTTAACGATGGGCTTCAATTACCAAAGGGCATGTGTTTTAATGGTACCTCATGTGTGAGAATGCTCTCCAATCAAATGGTTGTGGGTTCAATACTGCTCAGAACATTTGAGATTGATATTGTGATACAGTTAGTTGCTTTTTTTAAAATATAAAAACGATACGCTTTAGTTGTAAGGGCATTTTATCTTTACCTTTCATTGTTTATTTCACTTTTAGTTTTAATTTTAATATTTTATTATTTTAAGCTTTATGGGCTGTGTTTAAATTTTGGTAAAAAAACATACATAAAAGTCTTGATTGGTTAAGAGTAATTAAAGAGTAAATTGCAAAAATCGTCCTTGTGGTTTGGTCAAATTGCATGTTTCATCCTTGTGGTTCATTAAGTGCAAAAATCGTCCGGATTTGGCACTGTTACGTTCACTTTTGGTCCTCCATCATTGCAAAAACCGTCCTTGTGGTTTGCCAAATTTCACTGTTGAAGGACCAAAAGTGCACGTAACAGTGAAAAATAAGGACGATATTTGCACTTATTGATTTACAAGGACGAAACATGCAATTTGACCAAACCACAAGGACGATTTTTGCAATTTACTCGTAATTAAATTTAGGGGCTCAGTGGTTATTCTTAAGATACAACAATTTAAGTATATCATAATTTTCTCAAACATAGCCCTAAAGGCTATACTTGACAATTTCTTTAATTTTATTCATAATACTACATTTTGATGTTCTTTTATTTACATTTATAAAACTTAATGTTATTCAAAGAAATGTCTCAACAAATAACGTTTTCATCAAACTCAGGATAAAAAAAAAAAACAGATTTTGGTGTCATAGTTAGGCGATTTAGATGATTAAACAACAAGCCTAAAGTTCGCAACCTTTGATGCATAAAGAAACCACATTGAAAGAGAGTGTTGGTGCACATCATCGTCTTGTAGCCGCCTACTTTTTTCGGCAATCTATTTATGACTAAAACTGAGTAAAACATGTTCAGAAAGAGGTTTCGAATGAGTCTAGATATTCACAAGCACTGATGAAGATGAAACTAATATTGGTGTATGCTTTCAACAAACTCATGATGCTAGAACTCTTAACAAATTGGGCTTTTATCTGTTGATGAAATGCACGTCTACCATTCGTCAACCGGCATACGAGTTGATGAATGTTTGTAAACGGATAAGAAAACTTCCCATGAATCTATAAACTATTTGTGTTACCGTATATATGGAAATTGATGGGAAAAAATATTTGGGTCATCCTTTGGATGAGTCAAAAAACTTTATCAATTTGACCACAATACATGAGTTTCCAAGGCTCGTATGAACCCTTGATTATACATAGAGTTAATTATATAATTGGTCCTTGTGGTTTGTCGGATCTTGCAGAAAATGTCCCTGTGTTTTTTTTTGACGGGTCATGTCCTCGTGGTATGCAAAAGTTACGGGTTTGGTCCTTTGACGGGTCATCTTTGTTAGTTGACCGTTAACTTGGCAAACCACAGGGACGATTTATGTAACTAACAAAAAAAAACTTAAAAAAATTAAAAAAAAAAAAAATTCTCTTAGGCCCTGACATTATACATAAGCACCAATTTAAGTGTAATAAATATTTTTGTAAGCGTTTTTTTTTAAACAAGTTTTTTTTAAAGTATATATATATATATATATTTTTTTTAAACAATTTTTCTTTTTTTTTAATCAGTTTTTTTTTTTTTTTAGTTAGTTACATAAAGCGTCCTGTGGTTTGCAGTTAACGGTCAACTAACAGCATGACCCGTCAAATGACCAAACATAATTTTGCATACGAGGACATGACCCGTTAAAAAAAAACACAGGGACATTTTCTGCAAGATCCGACAAACCACAAGGACCAATTATGTAATTAACTTTTATACATATTAGGTATCGTCCAATTTCCTGTGGCATTACGAGGTTAATATATGAGAGGTGATCATATGCACCAGACTATTAACTTAAAGAATCAATTGCTTTAGCCAATGATGTGATATATTTATTTATGGATATTATCATTCTGATAGGATATATCCGAAATGTGATACACCGGTTAAATCGATAATATGTCTGATCTCTAATGATGTTAAGCGGGAAAATTTTCAAATAATCACAAGACACTGCAAGAAAAAAGATGTGAAACGAACATTAAGTGTCATAAAGGAAAGACCTGCAATTATAGCCAATCCTACTCGACCATTATCTCTTGTGAAAACAAGAATATAATGTGCACATGCATTATTTTACATAACGAGATATAATAAGCTCGCACGTTGCAGCAAGTACGAAAACATTCATTTTATAGCTACGATAAAAAGTTTAACGATAATATGTTTTTCCAATAAAAATTGTTGCCAATTGTGTGTTGCATCATGTACAAAAACATTTATTTTACACCGGTAAAATAAACTTTAATGATAGTATGCTATTCTAACAATAAATGGTATTAATAATAGGTAAAATGATGTGAAGAGTGCAAATTTAAACTATAATAGGTTTAGTAGTTCATTTGCTATATTGTAAAACTTAATAGCGTATTAAAATCTAAAGTGTGACCATAAGGGCATTCACTATAAGAGGTCCATGGAAAGGTTTATAAAATTTGAAAAGGTTTATAAATTGAGTCATTATAGTGAGGTGAGGTTTATGATGACATGAAATGAAATAGGTCCAAGTTTATAGACCTTTTCATTAGAACTATAATAGGTTTAGTAGTTCATTTGCTATATTGTAAAACTTAATAGCGTATTAAAATCTAAAGTGTGACCATAAGGGCATTCACTATAAGAGGTCCATGGAAAGGTTTATAAAATTTGAAAAGGTTTATAAATTGAGTCATCATAGTGAGGTGAGGTTTATGATGACATGAAATGAAATAGGTCCAAGTTTATAGACCTTTTCATTAGAACTAAGTACATGTAATTCATTTAATACCTCATAAAATTATAAAGTTTAAGCATAGTGATAATAGGTTTATAGAATGAGAAATTTAAAAGCATGTGACATAGAAATTATATAAACATTTTCAAAAGGTTTACCATAGGAGATGCTCTAAGGGCTAATTTTATATTTAGTTAAAAAAGTTGTTAATTCGAAAAGTATTATTTCGGGTGGCGAACAAGTTTGTTGCGTTTGGTGCAATGCGTGTTCATCATTTTCCTTATTCATTATGCGTGATCTTTTTAATTGTTCTGCTCTTATTAGATGGTTGAATTTTGAATACATAATACCTTCAAGTAAGGGATGGGAATCAAGCCAAAAGTTTTGGTGCCTCATAGGTCCCGTGCAGGATTTGGTCAAAGTGGTTAGCTAGAAATGAAGCTATATTCATAGAAATTTCACGTGTTTGGCATTGATAATTCGCAATATTAAGATGAAAGTGTTTCTTTGGGCATCCGCTTAAAAACGTAGTTTGCTCACCAGTTTCATATTTGGGAAAGACAATCTTGGTCTATTTTATGAATTTGATGGTCGTTGTGGCTGCTGTGCAACACTTTTATTTGGGTTTTTTTAATTAACGTTATTTGGACATATCAGTTTTTATTGTACTCTCTTTTATTCATTTTAACTATTTATATAATTTCAGTTTTAAAAAAATAAATAAATAAAAAAAAAGAAAAGTCTTATACTTTTATAACATATAGGGTCAGATAAGAAATATAATTCATTTAAGTTTATGGGTAAAACAAACTACATTAAAGTCTTTTTATGAAATCATGAAAGTACATTTGTGTGAAAGTACTGATAAAGAGCATAAATTTTTGCAAGCCCAAAAAATTGATTAATTATTGGGGAATTACCATATTCTGTATTGATGAGCTTTAATAATAATTGTAAAAATACAGTACTTTAGCATCTTGTTACTTAAAATCTGGAAAAGAGGGCCGACCTGAATTTATTCGCTTCATTTGCTTTTTACTCCACATAGGACAACGGGTGATACAAGCTTTTAATGCAACGTGATTTATATTTCAGTGTTAAGAATTAATCTTTTTAAATGTATACAAATTCAAATTTTCATATGATATTATTCAAATTCTGCCCAAAGTTTCGATCTAGTCGAGTATTTGTTACTGAAATGTTTGGAAAGCTTTTGGAGCCTAATGACTTCATAGACCTTGGGCAAATTCATGTGTAATATTTCACAATGTTTTTAATCTATTCAAATCACTGAAACCAGAAGAAAAAAAAACTTTGTTATTATCGATGTGATGAACCAACTAATATGTTAACCATAATAAAATATATCTGATAACTCAACATGATCAAACAACACAAAGGAGCTATGTATATTGTCATCTTGGTCTAGCATTTCTCCTCGTCGAAAGGCCCTCGAACCACTCACACAACTAAAATGTGATGTGAAAGAAGACACATAATATATTACGTCTAGTGGTAACGCGATGCTTTCAGCAATATTAGGTATTGATATTGTTTAAAACTTACTCTTCGAAAAAAAAGCTTACAAACAAATTACAAAATTACAATAATAAAGACGTTAAACATTAGACTGTCTCATACTAATTTACACAGTTTTAACTCTCCCACAAGATTCAAAACTCATACTTCTGTTAAACTAGTTAATAACCCGCAGGGCCGTCTCGTGATTTTAGGTGGCCCTGGGCAACAACAACAAAGAGACCTTGTTATATATGTAAACTAAATAGACATTGCATATAAACTTGAATTATATAACTCATATATGTTTAATATTTTACATATTTATATACAAAACTAATAAAAATGTGGCCCCTAATAGCGGAGGCTTGTGGACCAGCATATTATATTCGAGACGTCGATAACCCGTGTTCAACACGAGTTGCATAAGGAGGGATGAGACTTGAATACTTTTGTTGAATTGGCCAATTTGTAACGTTTTATTTTAGGGGCTGATATACACTAAACTTATTTCTTTTTATTGAAAATTATTAAAACTAGAAACAAAAACGTATAAAATGTACATAGGGTTAAAAAAATTTGTGGGCCGCAACCTCGATCCCTTCTATGTACCGTCAATGTGCATAAATAAATTGTTATACAGAATAGTTAAAACGAAAAGTATGTAATCAGTTCACATTTTGCTGGTTTTATGATAAAGTAAATTAAGGAGCAATATGTACATTTAGTTAGTAAAAATGGGTTAGCCAAAAAAAAGATAACATGATTGAATTGTCTTAAAATTTCAAAGATGCCACAAGTTTAAGTTACATTATGACTTTTTTAGGAAAGGTAAAATTTATTAATACTCACAAACCTCAGCGAAAACTTAAACTACATGCATATGAATACATAGCCCCAAACACGAGACTAATCTATATACATTTTAGAGTAAATTACAAAAATCATTCTTAAAGTTAGGCCAAATTGCACGTTTCATCCCAGATGTTTGAAAAGTGCAAGGATCATCTTTGTGGGAAACTTTTGGGGCAAAAATCGTCCCTGACTTACATCAAATGACTAAAATACTCTTGTGTCTATATTACTTTTCAGTTTCTTGCACAAATGGTCCCTGTGTTTCGTCAGGTTTTGCAGATTTAGTCCTATTTCATTTTTTTTAATTTAACTATTGATATTAGTATTATTTTTTTATACGTTTTCGTCAGTTTTTTTTTACGTTTTTGTCCGTTTTTCTTATGTTTTTGTCCGTTTTTCTCTTTTTTTTTCGTTTTCATACGTTTTTGTCCGTTTTTCTCACGTTTTTTCCGTTTCTTACGTTTTTGTCTGTTTTTCTTACGTTTTTGTCCGTTTTTCTCATGTTTTTCCGTTTTTGTCCGTTTTTCTTCCATTTTGTCTGTTTTTTTACGTTTTTGTCTGTTTTCTCACATTTTTCCGTTTCCATACGCTTTTGTCCGTTTTTCTCACGTTCTCCCGTTTTCATATGTTTTTGTCCATTTTCTTACGTTTTTGTCTGTTTTTCTTACGTTTTTGTCCGTTTTTCTTACGTTTTCATCGGTTTTTATACGTTTTACGTTTTTTTTTTTTCATTTTCATCGTTTTTCGTTTTATCGTTTTCGCCCGTTTTCTTACATTTTCATCCATTTTCGTTCGTTTTTCTTTACGTTTTTTCGCTTCATACGTTTTTGTCCGTTTTCATTTCTTATACGTTTTTGCCCGTTTTCTTACGTTTTTATATGTTTTCGTCCATTTATCTTACCTTTTTTTCATTTTCATACGTTTTTGTCCGTTTTAATACGTTTTCGCCCATTTTCTTACGTTTTCATCCATTTTCATACGTTTTCGTTCGCTTTTCTTACGTTTTTGTTTAATTTCTTACGTTTTTTCCGTTTTGATACATTTCACCCATTTTTATAACGGGTGACACGTATGAAAACCGTTTAAAAACGGGTGAAACGTATGAAAACGTAAAAAACGTAAGAAAACAGATAAAAATGTATGCAAAAATGAAGGCGATAAAGCGGATGAAAGAAAATGGGCAAAAACTTATAAAAATGGATAAAACGAATGAAAACGGAAAAAACATAAGAATAATGAACAAAAACGTAAGAAAAACGGATAAAATTAACAAAAACGGACAAAAACGTATGAAAATGGAAAAAACGTGAGAAAAACGGACAAAAATGGATAAAACTAAATAAAAACGAACGAAAATGGATGAAAACGTAAGAAAACGGGCGAACGGACAAAAACGTATGAAAATGAAAAAAACGTAAGAAAATGGGCAAGAAAATGGGCAAAAACGTGCGGAAGCGTGAAAACGGACAAAAGCGTGAACGTAAGAAAAGCGGACAAAGACAAAACGTATGAAACGGAAAAAACATGAGAAAAAGCGGACAAAAAGCGGAAAAAGCGTGAAAAACTGAAAAAAAAGTGAGTAAAACGAAAAAATCGTAAAAAAAGGGACAAGCGTAAGCGGAAAAAAACATATGAAAACGGAAAAAACATGACAAAAACATTAAAAAACGGACGAAAACGTATAAAAAAATAATACTAATATTAATAGTTAATTTTTTTTTAAAAGAAAAAAAAAATGACTTAATCTGCAAACCTGGCGAAACACATGGATCATTTGTGCAAGAAACTGAAAAGTAATATAGACACAAGGGTATTTTAGTCATTTGATGTAGGCCAGGGACGATTTTTACCCCAAAAGTTTCCCACATGGACGATCCTTGCACTTTCCAAACATCTGTGACGAAACGTGCAATTTAACCAAACTTTAAGGACGATTTTTGCTATTTACTCTACATTTTAGTTACAAACTTACGACCACAGTGCCTCAACACTTCAGGTTGCTAAAGGCATCTCAACCCACTACTCCTAAACTATCTTTCCTTTTGAAAATCTTCCGCTCAACCAGTCAAAACATCTTAATTGGATCTCTTTAGAGTCTTATTGCAGTATGCATTTCTCTTGCAAAACAAAGTATTGTTTCTACTTTCTATTAGAAATAACCTGTAGCCCACAGAACAACTTACCACAGGCAGAGGTGGATACAGGAGGGGGCATGGTGGCCATATGCCCCTAGCGAAAAAATTGTAGTATAAACTTTTTAGAATATACGGCTATTTTTATAATTTTCCCTCTAACGAACTGATTTGTAGTATAGTTTTTAAAAATTATCAAAATTTGCCTCTCAATTACTTCCTCCGTCCCATATTGACTGTCCACTTTGACTTTTTTAGGTCTTTCATTTCCAACTTTGATTTTAAAGTTTTTTGTTTGTGTTATATAATAGTTGATGTACAAACTATATGTTGAATAGATTGAATTTTAAATACATTTTCATTGGTATAATTTTTATTAAATATTATATAACACAAACAAAAATATTTAAGGTTAAAGTTGAGAAAGAAAGACTTAAAACGTTAAAACATGACAATTATTATAGGACGGATGTAGTATAAGTTTTTGGCTACGCTCCTAGTCCACAGGTCCTGTGAAAACTTGCAATTTCATCACAAACCTTTACACCTTATCCCACACTTTGAGATTTCATCACAAACCTTTAGGGAGGGAGGAGTGGTTGCCTAATACCCTGGGGGTGCCACATCAGCTCTATCCAATAAAAACCTTCCAACTCAAAACTACCCCAATACTACCCTAACACTACCCTAACTAGTGGGAGTGGTACCTAAATACCAATTCATTTTTTTAAATACATAAAATCACATACAATATCTAAAATAAAACATACCATTTCATTAAAAATAAAAAACATTACATAATACTTTAAAAAAATTAACATAACATAATACTTAAAAATAACTAGATTAAAATAAAAAAAACCCATTAATCATCGAGATGCGGCAAGTATTCACGTGCTTCGTGCTCCGTGAGATCATATCGAAGACGGTCATGGAGAAATTCGTCTAGTAACTCCGCTACCACACTGTCGTCGAACACTGGCTGGACCGGCGCATCCATTATATGAACCGGCGCATCAATTTTTCCATCTGACATGTGTACAGTCGAGGCTACCAAGCATCCCAGGGAGGTGATGCTTCGCTTCATGGGCCTGGAAAATGCGAGCAAGGTCGTGTCTTTGTCCGACCTACGTAGGTACTCCGTCCGTACAACTCAATGATGGCCTCACAAAAATAATCAAGACTTTCACGTGACGTTCTTTGAGACATGCATAAATATTCATCATACTCATCGGACGGATTGCCGGTTGCGAGTTGCCTAACGGCCGATGTGATTTTTGTTTAGCCGTGAAACCTTTTTGAGCTCGTAGCGTCATAGCCTTCTTGAAAATATGGGTATCTCGCTTCAATGTCACCCACTATTTGCAAAACATGCTTTTCTCAATTGAATTTTTTAAGTAATTGTCGTTGTACTTTGGTGTTTCAACGAACCAATCATTCTCTAAAGTTTCAAGACCTATATCCGATGACGATTTGCTAGTTCGGCTAGAGCTTGCGTGTCTTCATATCTTGGGCTAGTTGAAGCATATTTTGCAACGAGCTACCGTGGATAGCTCGTCGGACGAAAGAACAACGTAATCGGTAGACATTTTTTGGAGAGATTAGTGTGTGTTTTTTTTGAAATGTAAGGGTAATTATTTTTTTTTAGAGATGAGTGTAGGTGTTAAATAGGAAGAATTTTTTTTTTTTTTTTTTTTTTTGGGCTAAATAGCCGTTGTTTAACGTACAAAATCTCCCCCAACGTACACATTTTCAACGTTAACAAAGCGGTTCCCAGCTCGAATTCCTTACCCGATTTTCATACCTGAGGTACACGGGACGGTGTACCCGAGCGGGTTCACGAGCTCGATTGTGTACCCGAGCTCCACTCCGTCTGGCCTTACACCTTATCCGACACCTTGAGAGCATGCAGGCGGGTATAATATTACACTATGATCCACAGACAAGATTCAAAACTCATACTTCTGTTACATAGTTCCACCAATCAATCCTATATAATATAAACATGGCCAACTTTTTTCTTCTACCTAGGTAGATAAACGTCAACAAAATAAATGTTCTCCACAAAACTTTATTCAAAATATTAACCAATCTACATTTATCATTTGAACAGGACAAATCCTTTGTGTTATTTTAATATAAAAAAAGATTCCTACCAATATATTACCCTTATCAGCATAGCAGCATTAAATAAAAAGTTGCATATGTTACCAATTCATTCATTGATCCTTTTGCTGTTAAGTTTGCATGTGCTAGTCTCATAGTATCATGGCTCACCTGTTTCAGCTTCACCAGACACCACAAGGTTTTAATATTCTGACCCTCTAGTAAAACCATACTAGTATTATTTACATAATAACAACCCACTCAGTAAAACCATCTGTCACTACTTCCTTTTTTTTTATATATATATATCACTGCTAACATAACTGCATTAACACACACACCCCAAAACACACCACATGACGCTCCCCTTAACAAAAAACAAAATGTTCTCATCGGAATCTAACCCTCCAGCCATTGTTAAATCTGTCGAAAGTCCACGCATTTCGTTCTCGGCTGAGTTTCTTGACGATGAAAACTTTATCTGCATTAATCCGCATGACAGAGTTAAAGATAAAGGTAAAGATAAAGATACAGATAAAGAAAAACACAAGAATGGGGAGTTTGAGTTTTTGTCCAACAGCTTGACAAGTCCAGCCACAATGCTGACTGCTGACCAGCTATTTTTCGAAGGGAAGCTGCTTCCATTTTGGCAGAAACAATGTTCAGATAAGCTAGCGAAGATTAGCTTGAAACCTGAAAAAGCTAATGAGAATAATGTTGTACCAAAAGGGGTTATTCCAGAGATGAAAATAGAAGAAAGTAATAGAATGAGTTGGTTTATAGATGAAGATCCATCTCCTAGACCGCCAAAATGTACGGTTTTATGGAAAGAGTTGCTAAGGTTGAAGAAACAACGAGCCTCGTCTCTTTCGCCATCTTCTTCTACTTCTTCTTCTTCGTCTTCGGCTTCTTCATTAGAAGAAGATAATTTGAGTAAAAAGGACAAGGTGGTGAAGAGAGTTAAAAAAGGGTTGGAAAGGACCAGATCGGCCGGGATAAAGATCCGGCCGATGGTTAATTTGCCTGTTTGTACTCAAGCAGGAGGCAGGAGTAATTCCCTGCCTCCTCTTTGTTCCTATAGGAAAGGAAGTCTAGACAGGTAAGATTTAGGGTGTTGAATGATTTACATGTATGTGTTTAATTCAGTTTATTTATGGATTGTTTAAATTTTTTAGGTAAATTATTTTCTTCCTTGTAAATGCTAGATTGTATCTTAATGAGTGCATCTTCTTTTTTTAATCCAAACCAAAAGGGTGTTTGGTCTTGAAAATTTACTACAGTATGTTGAAATTAGCTCTAATAACTGTTAGTACAAGGGATCTTTGAACTTGTGATTTGTTAATGATAATCTTATAAATGTTGATGATCTCTTGTTTGAGTGATTAGAAAATTTCAATTATTTAAAAGTTCGCGTGCAATTAACCCCTGATGTTCAGATAATCATGTATAATCATTTTTATTATTGTGTAATCGGACATAACACTGAAAGCAAATTATTTGTCACTTGATCATGTAATAATCAGTAATCTCTCAAAACACAAATCCGAACACGTCTTAAGGCAAGAATAAGCAAAATTAAAACAAGATCCAATTTGATCACTCGGCTTTCGTTACATAAACATATAACAAATCAGTTTTTGGAATAAGCTATACACCATAAAAGCACTTATGTATCAACTAATCAAGAAATGGCAACAATTTGGAACCAAAAATCCATCAAGATGCTTAATCACGCCATCTTGTGTTGGGTGAAAAATCTTCTATAGCTGAATTTACACATTAGTAATCATGCATTTGGTGGATTCAGAAGTGAGTTGCCAGGAAAAAGCCTGAAGAAGAAAACAAATAAGACATTAGATCTACATAAGCTAATCTAATCAGCCAAAAGACACTGCCCCTTCACCCATAAAAAACAAAGTTTTTTCCTTGTAATTTGAATAATCAACATCAATTTTGAGGTTACAAATTGAAATATTTAATTTACATTTTAATTCAAAATAATACTTTCATTCCCCAACCAACCATAAAGGTAAGTAATATGGATTAAATATTACCTTAAGTTTAATCCTTGTTTCCGTGTGAGGCTGCTTGGAACTTGACCGGTCAAATTGTTGTTTTGCAAGAATCTAAAATAAACATAAAGATACAACTATTAACATTATTGGTCACGGAACTAACTATATAACGATCTCAAAGAGATTCAAAGATCATGATTTGGGTTGTGCTGGCAACTGATGTTGAGAACATGCAAAATGGTACTAGTCTATTCAATATATATTTCATCTTGTTATGTCCAGTTGGTACTTGGTACTTTAAGAAGTCTAGTCGAAGCAGTACGTTCACCATGGTACCACAAAATTAATTTAGTTGCTGCGGTTGTATGATTTGCATGTGGTATGCAATCATTTTCATCACACTATCAATTGAAGTGAAGTTTCACCCAAATTAGCAAATATTGGTAATAGATGCACTAGTTGTGAGAAAATGGAATGGTTTAGGTTTTTTAGTAAATTATTGTCTTTTAACCCGGTAAATGATCACTACAATACTTGTACAGCAAATATACGATATCTATAATATAAATACAAGTTTTGACCTGTTTGACTACAAGTTGCATTCAAGATTTCTTTGCTTACAAGGAATGGGTCAAACGAGGGGAAAGGGAGAGATGTCAAATAAAGATCCAAATAAAAAACCACCCACTCAGATTTCAGACGCATTTCGTTTCCTAAAAATATCTTGTTTCGACCCATAAGATAGAAAACCAAATCCAAATTGACCCATTCATAAACAAATTAACGAAAAATACCACCTCTAACATAAGCCATACATGGTGCAAATGGCTTAAGCTAGGACACATTGCACAACAGATACCAGATTCCAATATGACCTACCATAACCAACATTGTATGTAACATTCACTTCATCATCATAATAGTAGTACTATGAGTTTAGAACTTACAGTTCTTGCAATCTATCAATATTTCCCAAAGATGAGGGGATTGGTCCAATGAACTGGTTGTCCTCCAAATGTCTGTGTAAGAAGAGAGAGATGGATGAAGATAGATGTTAAAACATCTCATTGTACTATAAATTTTCATTCTGTTAATTGGCTCCATTTTGTTTAACATCTTACCCTCTAAATATCAATTTCTAATCATTTACAACCAAACCCCATCTCATGTAATTGTATTTTTCTTACTTTACTTACTTCAAGACACAAAAAAGACAATCTTATATTCAAAGATGCTTATGGTCACTTTTATAATATATGTTGTTTTTAGTTCAAACTGTTTATGGACTACTGTATAATATTACATGATCTGTTCTGCTGATCTTATACGGAGAAATTGACAATGAAAAACCATAATTTTATAAGTTTGTTATTTCCACGTTTTTGTTAAAGACAATTATATAAATGAAAAAAAGCTACCACCATGCTACGAATACAACACTAGACCATATTTTGCCCGTAAATGACCCTAACAGCTTATTTAGTTAACGTGAGCTATCAAAACTTATTGATTTGATTAACTTTACTTTGTGTTTAGCATCTTTAATGTACTCAGATCAGGAATAGACCCCGACAAGCTATTGTTTCCAAGCCATCTGCCAATACCAACTATCAATAAAAAAAACTTCTAACTCTGAGTGGCTCGGACATGTCGTGAATTGACCTGTAATTGAGCAAAACTGAATTTATCTAAGCAGCTTTAGAAGCAAAAGAGCGACTTACAAGTCACTTAGAGCAGTCAAATTTGCAATGTTAGGAGACAGAGATCCCGAAAGGCCCATGCTTGTAAGGTTTCTTAAAAAAGAGATTATCAAGGAATGAATAAACAAACAAATCAAATTCGCCAATATTACATAGTTATTATTATCAAACCATTGAATTCACAGGCCATTCACACGAACATGCGATCCGTTAGAGCATCTCACTCCAGTCCATGCGTTTTCTTTTGGTAAACAAGGATCGCCATTCCAATCAAATGGAGGGTTCTGAAAACTCTCCTTCAAGCGAGTCAATCCAATCACTATAAAACCAAGAAATTTAAGTAAATATTTCATATATGTGAACGGAATGATATCATCCACGTAGTGTATTTAACCAAAATTGTGAATCTAACCATCTCTCGTTTGTGTTCTTCCACCAACTGGCAGCACCTCAAATATTTCTCCACCATTAATTAAAGGACCAAGAGTAGATCCGGCAGTTGGAGTAAGTATGATCTTAGTAGGGCCACCAAGCGGCCAATTGTTAGCAAACAAAGCAACGCCTGACTGAGGAACCTTTAGATCATTAAAATATATAACATTATTTATCGAAATATTGAAAGATCTTGAGGTCCCGGTTTCATCCGCAAAGTAGAGAGCAATGTAGTAGCGTGAGTTCTGAGGTTACAAAAACCATTGATAGCTACACTTTCACCTCTTGATGTTGTAGGACTATTTTCACCATATGGCTCCCAGTAACGATCAAATTGATCATCGGGGTAACTAAAAAATCCATAACAACTGTTAGCTCATATACACTACCAATATCTACAACGTCACAATGGTAACAGAATCCTAGTTATGTTATGGTATTGCTTTTGAATGTGGTTATCTGATTTTGAATAATCCGAATAAGATAATAAGCTGTGACGAAGGAGGTTGGAAGGAACTGTTATTTCAAGCTGTAATAGCGTATTTGGATAATCATGATTGTATAAGGATTTGCATATAAAATAGCCCCTAAATAACTGAGAAATCAAAATCAGTTCTGCTGTATTACTCCTAAACCAATTATGAAACCAATAGATTCAGAATTTATTATGGGTTCCATTATATATCGAATAGTAATAATATGTCATACGCATCTTTAAAACGCAATAATTTGCAATCACTTACAAAGGGCAATGATGAAAATCCCTAAATAATGAGTATAATCATCAAACCAAAATTGGTAGATGAATAACGTAGAAGTTAATCTAGTTTATGTTGAATTAGGAATAAGTAGAATCACATAACCAGTTGCAACAACGGGTTGCTAAAGGCTGTTGTTTTGAGTTGTGCAAGTATGTTTGGCTAGTTCTGCTGCTTTACGAGTTTACATGTAAATGGCCTAAGTAATCAGATAATCAGAATCATTTTTATAGTAGCCTAGTAGGTACGCCTAAACGAATTATGACCCTTTAATAAAATCAGAATTAGTTTCACTATTTACTAAACATTAAAATGGATCATTTCCTACTGTAAATCACAATAATCCATAATCACCTTGAAAGTCAATGCCAAAAGCCCCTACATAATATAATCACCATTCACCACAATTGGAACCTGTATGCAAAAATTGTAATCTTGTCCATGACTAGAGTTCTTTGGATCCCTTAAAAAAATGATGGAATTGGTAATCATACCTTATTAAGGATCCATTGTATCCAAAACTATGCCTTGCAACCAACCTAAGACTAAAATTCCCAAAATCCGTCGAATTATACAACGAATCACCCAACAAAACAAATTCCAACGATGATACAAATGGTTCAGAATCCGTATAACTATTTGACACAAAACAAACACTCGTCGACTTCCCAGCAGCAAGAAACACCCCTTCATAATACGAAGCCGATCCTCTAGCATAATCACCCGTCGTATTCACAACACTCCAAAAACTCCCATAAACAATCTGATCAAACACAGGTGGCAAAACACCACCATTAACTCCCCCATAATAATACGTCGTCCGAACCAAATACTAACATAACACAACTTTCTTCTCAACATATCATTCTGTAGTAAAGGAAATGATCTAACAGTGGACAAAGTCGTTTCAAGGCCCCGTTTGTGTAAGGTTTCCTGAAGTACCTGTAGACATAAAACCCATATCAGGAAGCCATTAATGTGAGCATATAATCTCGATCTACTGCTCCATTCATCAAGACAAGAAACATGAAGGACCAAAGTTGCTTATTACATTCTTAATAACCGAATAGCAGTTATTATAGTTATGGCAGTTATTTACAGAACCATTGTGTCTGTTGGAGACACCCTTTAGAAACCTATATATAGATGAACATGTACAGAAATTTCGACAGTTAGACATATTGACAAGTTATTCATTATATTGCAATTTCATATATATTGTTTTACTCATATTGGGACCAACATTTGGCATCAAGAGCCTTGTTCATACACTCGTTACATCAATACAACAATCATCATTCAAACACAAGATTTCTGTAACCAAAAACCAGAACCAGATTCTGTCAACAAGTACCATCACAGAAACACTTTTGAACGAGAAAGAAGGAACCAAAAAAAAAGAAGCGCTGAAACTTTGTTTCAGGAAGAAGAAGAAGAAGACGCAACGTATTATCATTACATACGCTGCCTGGATAACTTGATAACGCAAGGAAAGTAGTGCACGACCGTACTTGTGTAGAAATTGCATTCGACAAGCCACCAAACTGTGGTGACTTGATATTTTCTGTTGGTTTGATTTGGAACGCAGCAAAAACAACAACTTTGTTACACTTATTTGTTTGTTTTCAAATCATACAACGAAGACTCCTTTTGCCGAGACAAAAGTAGAGAAGGAAAAGACGTACGTAGAAGAAAAAAGAGGACGTTGCTTGGATTAAAGAAGAAGGGTATACCGAACCAGAAAACAATCACTTGTTTTTGAAAGGCGTTTACAATACAAAGAGGGACAACAACAGGAGCATCGATCATTTGCTCAAAGGATACGTTGGTATTTCGTAGGTTGTTGTAGACACGGTGTGGAATAAAGAAGAAGGAGTATTGTTTGAACGCGGACAAGCAACGAGGGCAACAAGGATATCACTTGTTGACATACTACCATCAAGTAGTAGAACAAAGACAAGCAACTTCGCTTGGCTTTTTGGAAGAAATTACCGAGACTAATTTCTGAAACATTTTGTGTTTTATTCGAAACTTGGAGATAAAGAAGCAAGTCGACACAAAATCCGAGACTTGGAGATAAAGGAAGCAAGTCAACAAAAGAAGGGACAACGTGATACAAGGGAAAGAAAAACATAGTTGGTATATTCAAGTACCGACAAGAAGGAAGCGAGTGACAAACACAGGTCACACGAAAAATCTTAAACTTTTGGATTTCCTTTCATATTTATAGTATAGATACGTAGTTTATACTATTAGTAATCCATAGTTTCATATTAGGATTCCCGGATAACTATTTATGTTCCCGTAGTATTAAGTGATACCACTAGTTAGAAATCCCTATACAAAGTAGAAAGTGAAGATCATAAGAACCATCAAAATGCCGGTGGCGACGCAAGTGGCGAACATGCACCAAAACCCGTAACCCCTATGACACAGTATCAATGCCCAAGCGAAAATCACAAACTACACAGTTTGGACTATACAAATTAAGGTGATACTAGAAGCACAAGGATTATGGGAAACAATAGAACCTAAGGCCGATACACAATTAGATATTAAGAAGGATAAGGCAACAACCGCCTTCTTATATCAAGCATTAACTGAAGATGTGATCTTACAAGTAGCAAGTTGCAAAACTGCAAAAGAATTATGGGATTCGTTGAAAAAGAGACACGTTGGAGAAGAAAAGGTGCAACAAGCACGATTACAATCATTGATGATTGGATTTCGACTCTTCGGATGAAGGAGGATGAAGCAGTGGATGCATTCTGACCAAACTGAGCGGCCTACCCACGAAGGCAAAAGAATTAGGAAAAGAGTTGGATGAATCACTTTTAGTTCGAAAACTATTAGACTCCACACCAGATAGATTCATTCAAATAGTAGCATCCATAGAACTATTGGGTTAATGACCATCGACCCACTCTGACCCATCACAACCCACTACGACCCGGTCAACGAAAGTCAACTAAACAAGTCAGACTTTAAAAAGTCAACAGAAGCAGTTATATAAAAGCGGTTATATGCAGTTATGAAGTAGCGCCATATCCCTGAACCAACACAATGGTTCATTTGTGTCTTTTCAGTATGTATAAATAGATAGGAATTATGTATGAACAAGAAT
Organism: Chrysanthemum makinoi; assembly: GCA_910596185.1. Classification (NCBI taxonomy): domain Eukaryota; kingdom Viridiplantae; phylum Streptophyta; class Magnoliopsida; order Asterales; family Asteraceae; genus Chrysanthemum; species Chrysanthemum makinoi. Next base: position 199,241,458 of record OU343221.1, read on the forward strand.
GACAGATTTATTACAGATTTTATATATAAAAGTAGTTTACGTTTATAAAGTTTAATCATTTTCTTCTATTTGGTATATTTTGATTAAAGATCAGTAAAACTGGGCCAACAATTGGTATCAAAGCCACAAAATCATCATATACCAAGGCTTTTCATACCCTGTTCTTGAATCAACACCATCAGAAAAGACCCGGATTTTTTGTTTTGCAAAGCAGTTCGAACCAAAAATTAATCACAAGATTATTTTTTTGTTGTGATATTTCATCAAAGGAAACAACAACTTTTGTCACCAAGGTATCAATTACAAGTGTGAATTGTTACCGACATCAAAAGAGCTCCCTTTTTCATTCATTTTCAAAAGCAGTCAGAATCAAATTCAAGAACAAAGAAGAAAAAAAACCAATATACCAACGTCATCAATTAGGGCACAATCAAAGATTCGAATTAGAACAAACACACGTTCTTAAGCGGAATCAAGCCCGGAAGGATCAATTGAACTCCAATTGATTCATTTGAATACTCCAATCGTTAGATTACTCACGGATTAGAAAACCCCCAAATAAGTCGAAACCCTAGGTTTCAAATTGGAGGAATAACTGTGCTCATAAAGAACACCCATACCGGAGAAAGGAAGAGGCGGTAAAAACACGACCATTAAAAGGCGGTTAACCGTCATTTATTGGAGGAAGGAGAAGATCAAAGTTATCTTCCTAGAGAGACGAAATCTTGTCTCAAGAAAGAAAATAAAACATACGGTTTTATTTTATCTCAACACAAAACAGATAAGAAACAAAATAAAGAGGCGTGCAAAAAAATAAGGCAACACCCATCAGGTTTCATATTTTTCAAAATCACACCCTCTAGTTTATTTTTGTATTTATATATATAGTTTTGTATTTTTGAAAAGTTTAGTTTAAGTTTTAAAGTATATTTTGATTAAAGTATATTCTGATCTAGATAAAATGACTCTAGACGAAGCTATTGGTAGATTGAAAACCTTCGAAGAAAGAGTAAAGGCAAAGAAAGGAAGAACATTCCAAGATCAAGATAAACTATTGTTTACAAAACACAACAACAATGCTCAAAGACATAATCAAGGAAAAGGAAGATACATTCCACCACATAGTCAAAATCATGACAAAGAAGAAAATTTCTCACAAGATTATAATGAAGCAACGCAAAAGCCTAGAGATTTTAGCAAAGTAAAGTGTTATAATTGCAATGAATATGGACATTATGCCTCACATTGCCATAAACGAGATCGAAGATATCAAAGACAAGAAGAGACAAACCTCGTCGAAGAAGATTTAGAACCAACCCTCTTGTTGGCGGTTTCAAGCACTCTTGAAGATCTACGGCAAGACGATTGTGATTAAGGGGGAGAATATTGGGTTAATCACCATCGACCCACTCTGACCCATCACAACCCACTACGACCTGGTCAACGAAAGTCAACTAAACAAGTCAGACTTTAAAAAGTCAACAAAGCGGTTATATAAAAGCGGTTATATAGCGGTTATGAAGTAAGCGCCATATCCCCTGAACCAACACAATGGTTCATTTGTGTCTTTTCAGTATGTATAAATAGATAGGAATTATGTATGAACAAGAATGACAGATTTATTACAGATTTTATATATAAAAGTAGTTTACGTTTATAAAGTTTAATCCTTTTCTTCTATTTGGTATATTTTGATTAAAGATCCGTAAAACTGGGCCAACAAGAACAGACGAATGATCTCGATGACATTACGTTAGATGAGATCACAGGAAAACTTAAGGCATTCGAGGAGAGAATAAAACTCCGAAAGGGAAGACAAGTAGATAGCCAGGACAACTTATTATTCGCACAAGGCGAACATTCTAGAAATAAGAAACGATTTACAAAATATAGAGGTAGATCAAACTATTCACGTGGAAACTGCCAGAATAAGGGAAATAGAAACAACTCGAATGGAGGAAACTCATCCCATAAGTCAAATAATGGAAAACAAGGATGGGATAAGAGCAAAATCACATGCTATAATTGTGGAAAGCTCGGACACTACAAGAAGGATTGTAGAAGTCCACCAACAACTCAAGAACAGTCAAACCTTATCTTAGAAGACGATGAACCATCATTGCTAATGGGTACACACTGAAGAAATCTTGTTAAATGAAGAAAAAGTACAACCCGAAAATATGCTACTGACGGATGCTAGCATATGGTACTTAGATAACGATGCAAGAAACCATATGTCGGGCACCAAAGGCCATTTTAAAGATATTGACGAAAACATCCTTTGGGCGTGTTCGTTTTGGAGATAGATCGTATGTAGAGATAAAGGGTAGAGGTTCAATACTATTAGGATGTAGAAACTTACAACAGAAAATGATTTCGGATGTTTACTACATTCCAAACCTCAAGAGCAACATACTTAGTCTAGGACAACTTCTGAAATAGGTTGCAAAATCATCATGGATGGAAATTCTTGACTTTGTATGATAATAACAAGAAGTTGTTGATGAAAGTAGAACGATCTAAGAATCGACTTTACAGTATTAGATTGCATATAGTAGCACCTATATGTCTTTTATAGCGTAGATGACCAAGCATGGTTATGGCATGCTAGATTAGGTCACCTGAACTTTGATGCAATAGATAAAATGACAAGGAAAGGTTTAGTGGATGGAATACCAAGAATAAAGCATGCAGGACAAATCTGTGATGCATGTTTATTAGGAAAACACATCAGAACACCATTTCCAAACCAAGCTAAATTCAGATCGAAAAACCCGTTAGACTTAATATATGGAGATCTTTGTGGTCCCATAAGCCCAACAACACAATCTGGAAAGAAGCTCATCTTCTTATTAGTCGATGACTGCACACGTTTTATGTGGGCTTACTTTCTAAACTTGAAAGATCAAGCGTTTAGCACATTCAAGGAATTTAGACACGAGATCGAATCAAAGTTGAAGTTGAAAATCAAGATGTTAAGAACTGATAGAGGAGGTGAATTTACATCACATGAATTCACCAAATATTGTAAGGAAAATGGAATTGAGAGACAATTGACAGCACCATACTCACCTCAGCAGAATGGTGTAGTAGAGAGGAGAAATAGAACGGTGTTATCAACGACTAGGAGTATGATGAAAGCAATGAAGTTACCCTTAACTTTTGGGCGGAGCGATAAGGCACGCCATTTACATACTCAACGAGGTACCGAGCGAAAGCCCGGAAGATAAAACACCATACGAAGCCCTCTACAACAGAAAACCAAACCTAGAATACCTAAGAATATTCGGATGCACGGCTTATGCTAAGGTAACCATACCTCACTTGAAGAAGCTAGATGATAGAAGCATTCCAATGATTTACTTAGGAGTTGAAGAAGGATCAAAAGCATGTAGGCTATATGATCCAGTAGGAAAGAAGAAACATGTTAGTAGGGATGTAAAGTTCATGGAAACGAAACCGTGGGATTGGAATAATAATGAAGAGGATACGAATCTGAAGATACATGTTTTGGACTACCTTTGTAATAGATGGAGTTGACTATGATAATCCTACACCATTCAACATAGAAAACACTGACAACACGTATCAAGAACAAGAACCTATACCAGATCCACCCTCACCAATCACACCACTATCATATACTTTCAACCCTAACTCAGATGAAGAAAGAGCTACTATAAGTTCATTAGAGAGCTCGGATCCTAGATTTGATCATAGACCTATACAAGGTTTAAAGGATATTACGGAAATTTACCAAACTGCCGTGTAGTAGAAGCGAGCTTATTCTTTCTGAGAAGAAGAACCCCGTAAATACAAGGAAGCATCAAAAGATGAGAAGTGGATTGAGGCCATGGAAATTGAATTAGATTCAATCAACAAAAATAACACATGGACCCTCACCACATTGCTGAAAATCGAAAAGCAATAGGACTCAAGTGGGTTTATAAAACCAAAAGAGATGCACAAGGAAGGATCATAAAGTATAAAGCTAGATTAGTAGCAAAAGGTTATGTACAAGAACAGGGAATAGACTTTGATGAAGTGTTTGCACGGTTGCTAGGATAGAGACATTTCGATTGATATTAGCGCTAGCAGCATATCATGGATGGCAAGTACACCACTTAGATGTAAAATCAGCGTTTTTACATGGAGAATTGAAGGAAGAAGTCTATGTTACACAACCCGAAGGTTTCATTCAACAAGGAAACCTAGGAAAAGTCTACAAGCTAACTAAAGCTTTGTATGGCTTAAGACAAGCACCTAGAGCTTGGAACGTGAAGCTTGACCAAACATTAAAGTCATTAGACTTTAAGAAATGTAATCTCGAACAAGCAATCTACACAAAGAGAAGCAAGACTTCTACACTTATCCTTGGAGTATATGTGGATGATCTGATAATCACAGGCACTCCAAAGAAGGAAGTAGACTTGTTCAAATCCCAGATGAAAGATAAATTTGAAATGAGCGACCTAGGGTTGCTAGCATATTACCTTGGGATAGAAGTTACACAGAGAGGAGGAGAGATTACAATCAAGCAAACTGGATACATTAACAAGATCTTAAAGGAGACAAGCATGACGGACAGTAATGACACAAAGACACCGATGGACCCCGGCACTAAGTTGGTCAAGGCGGAAGATGGAAACCCAGTTGACGCAACTTATTACCGAAGCTTAATTGGAAGTCTCGATACTTACGCATACAAGACGGATCTTAGTTATTCAGTCGGACTACTCGCAGATTTATGCAAGACCCAAAGGATCATCACACGAAGGCAGTGAAACAAGTAATCCGATACATCAAAGGAACAAAAGACCATGGAGTAATATACAAGAAAGACGGAAGCTGCAAGATTACGGGATCTGGCCGATAGTAGTTATGGAGTTAATACAGATCAAGGAAAAGGAACAACTGGAATAGTATTTTACTTTGGAGAGTCACCTATCACTTGGTGTACTCGGAAGCAACCGATGGCGCTCTCATCATGTGAATCGAATTTATGGCGGCTACTGGTGACATGTCAAGCCTTATGGTGAAGCGATTACTTAGTGAATTAAGCGGATTAGAAGAAAAGAAAATAACGCTTAGAGTTGACAACATATCAGCTATACAACTCGTAAAGAACCCAATATTTCATGGAAGAAGCAAGCATATAGACATTCGCTATCATTTCATTCGGGAATTTGTAGAGAATGGTCATATCAAGGTAGAACACGTAAGCGGAGAACTTCAAAGAGCAGACATTCTAACTAAAGCATTACCAAGACTCAAGTTCGTGACTATGCGACAAATGCTCGGAGTTCAAGACTTAGGAAGAAGCAACGATCAAGATTAAGGAGGAGAATGTGAGCATATAATCTCGATCTCTTGCTCCATTCATCAAGACAAGAAACATGAAGGACCAAAGTTGCTTATTACATTCTTAATAACCGAATAGCAGTTATTATAGTTATGGCAGTTATTTATAGAACCATTGTGTCTGTTGGAGACACCCTTTAGAAACCTATATATAGATGAACATGTACAGAAATTTCGACAGTTAGACATATTGACAAGTTATTCATTATATTGCAATTTCATATATATTGTTTTACTCATATTGGGACCAACAATTAATACTCGACCATCTATCACCAAGCTTGTTGTCGCACCACAATCAATAAGGGCAGCCTTAGGTGGTTGAGAAAACGAAAGAGGGACGAGGGAAAGGGTTATCAAAAGGGAGAAAAATTAAAGGTGATCATGGTTGAACTAGTTGAAGTATGAAGTGTTGCATATGATGATAATAATTCTCTTGTAAAACGTTGATAACCAGCAATACTTACTTGATGATAAGAAACATATAAGTGGCTCATTCTCGAATCATCCTCATTTTTCACACATATACAGTGGCTCGATAAACTGTTCCCAAAATAAGAAAATAAACTAACTGAACAATAGGAAAACATAAAGCCAGAATAAGTTATAGAATATAGAGATATCAGCTAAAAATCCAAAAATATAAGGAAAAACGGAACCAAAGATAAATCAAATTAGGGCCCAAAATGCAATTTGTCAAAATATCCCAATACTCAAACAAAAATCTAGTCATATACGTAGTAAACACCCACCTAAACTAGTAAGCTGTAACTTACATCAGTTTGTAGATGTCTAGACAAAAATGTGACACCAATCATAAAAAGGTAAGTTGTACAAAATTGAAATGCCAGTTTTGCAACTAATCATGCACATCACACTTATAAGAACAATCATGGTAATTAGCGAATCAAGTAACAAAAAGGAGACGTAAGCAGTAGCAGACATTTACTTAAACTGTATTCCTTAGATTCAATTAGAAATATATAGTTGAAATAAGTTAGTGCAACAACCTAAATTCAACTAAGAACCTAGAACAAGTTGAACTAAAAGGTTCAGGTATATTAAGCAGCATCCGTATCGGTGAGTATCATCAGATGCGTTCATTTTTACTAACTTCGAAGACAGATAAGGTGATACAACAATAATTCTAAGTTTACACAAAAGAGCTTTAGGCATAAGAAACATACCGGCTCGTCATGGTCAAATGAAAGTAATTTAGAAAATCAATTGCAATTGAAGTATTGAACCCACCTGTAAACATAAAAAGCCAAAATAAGTTATAGAGGTATAATCTGAAATGGAAACCCATAAAGAATAACAAAGGTAGATTAAAACATCTTCAATTTCATCATAGATCCAACCAAATTGAGAAGTGTAAGAATAAATAAATGGTAGATATGTGAAGATGCATGTAATCCTTTGACTGCCAAGCTGATAGCTGCGTTGAGAAGAGGATGATGTTTTGGCGGGCTTTTTTGTTGGAGAAACATGGAGGGCGTCACTTGGAGGGTGAAAAAAGTAGATTTTGTATACATGGTAGATTGAAATATATATCTTAACAGTGGACCTAAAAACATACCTAAACTGAGGTGTCATCCTCTGATTGGTGACATTATGGGGACCCACTTCTTTACATTTTATCTTTCCTCATTTTCACCCTCCATTTTTCCACTTGTCTTTATCCTCTTGTTAGGCATCTTTTTAGGCATACCAATTAGGTCCCTAAATCATTTTTCATATCTTAAATAACTATAAATAGCATCGATAAAAAACCCCGGTTTGTAGATGAGTTTAGAATCTGAATTTGAATTTAAGTTTAGATTTAACTTGATGGTTTGTAGATGAGTTTAGAATTTGGATTTAATTTGAGTTTAGATTTGATTTGATGTAAGAAAGAAGAACTATATAATAAACATCTATATGTTACAACTCGATGAAACACCCAGTGCAATCAATGCGCTGATGTGTCTCGATTGTGATTGGCCGGTCATTTAATTTGTACAATACACCATTGCACACTCCGTTTATGCTCATTTTATATATATGTTACAACTCGATGAAACACACTCGATTGTGATTGGCCGGTCATTTAATTTGTACAATACACCATTGCACACTCCGTTTATGCTCATTTTATATGTTTAATCTGTTCTCCAATACACTTATTTTTGTTAACTCTGTTAATACAAATAAGCCGTAAAAACGTTTATTTATATTTTACGATCTTCTAATGTTTTGTCGATAACAAACGTAAAATCATTTTAACGAAACAAATAAAATACGTAAATAGTTTGATTCAATAGTTTTCTAACACACTAACGTTTTCACATAAAACACTAAAACAAGTATAAGTGATTTTATGATTTAGATACATATGTACAACAACTAGTTTTTACATATTGGGCTAACATATATTTAACTAAGTATATACTAAAATGGGTAAAAACAAGTTTATACTAAAATGGGTAAAAACAAGTATATACTAAATGGGTAAAAACTAAGCAAATGGTACTGACCCATAACCCATGGTTTTATATAAACCACTTAACCAAGTTCATTGTATCCTTGAGATACATTGTATCTAGAAAGAAACCCATGGATCAACCCATAACCCATGACCCATGACCCATAACCAAAAATACCCATGGGCAAAGAGGAGCGTCCCACGGATCCCTAGCTTTGTGCTAGACGGATCCCTTTTGGGAGGGATCCGCGGGATCCGGGGAACAGTAGAATTTCTCCTCTATAAATAGTGAGCCATTTCTTCCTTTTTGCTCACCACTCACACATATACTTCCTCCAAGTATTGTACCTCTCAAACCTCAGATCCAAGAGATCTATGTAGTTTGTCTTTTCTTTTTGTGTGATCTTCTAGGTTCCTCTAAAAGGCGAGATCACCACTTCTTGAAGTCGAGCAAGCTCAAGTCCATGAGTTGCCATGCTTCATCATCATCAAGACAACTGAGGTTCTCTTGTTGATTGTTCTTTCTTCCTCCGTAGATGTTGTGTTGAAGGCATAAGTGAAGGATGCCGAAAGAGTCAAGACGAAAGCATTAGTGAAAGGTGCTTAACGTCCGTGTCAAAAGCATTAGTGAAGAATGCTAAAAGTGTCAAGACGAAGGCATTAGTGAAAGGGGCCAAGCGTTGTGTCGAAGGCATTAGTGAAGGATGCCTAAGAATCAAATCAAGTGGCATTAGGGAAGAATGCCTAGGTCGTATAATCGATGAGGTGCATCGTTATACATATAAGTATTTATTTATTTCCAAGGATGGTGATATCCTTGATAGTGTTGTAATAAGGAGTGGATCTCCTTAAGTTTAGGTGTTGTGTTGTGATGGGTAGTAGTTCCTCCATAGTAATGGAACTAGGTGCTTAGCCTAGTACCTAATAAAGGGTAGGCGACGTTGTGATAGGATTAGTTCTCCTTGGTGTGAAAGAACTTGGTGGTTAGCCTAGCACCGTATAAAGGGTAGGCGACATTGTGTTAGGTGTGGTTCACCTTGGTGTGAAAGAACTTGGTATTTAGCTTTGTACCGGAAAAAGGTGTAAGCGACGTTGTGAAGGCTTCTCCGCCATAAGGAGATTGGTGTAGTGTTTACAAACTCTCGAGTAGGTGACTCGGGGAGTGGAGTAGGGCAAGGAAGCTGTCCTTGTAGCCGAACCACTATAAATACTTGTGTCGTGGTGATGTGCTTCTTACTCTTTATCTTTCATTACACGTTTATATATCTATCTATCAACGTCCAACATAAACAACCAAATAGATTGACATAAGTCGATCTAAATATTTAAAAGGAAGTTTTAAAATAGTAAAACTATTCAACCCCCCCTTCTAGTTTTCCACAAACTCATTCAATGACATAAACAAGCAACACTCCATTTTGTAACCGACTCTTAATTATTGTTAAAACTAAATCAAGTATGTTGCAAATATTTTTATCACGTATGTAACTTTAATTATTGTCGGTTACATAATCAAATCTTTTTCTCACGTACTCACTTAAAATATAGCATTAACCCAAATCTTTGTCTCACTTATGTAACTCCATTTTATAACCGACTCTTAATTATTGGCATAAACAAGCAACACGTCACTATTGATTGTAACCGACTCATTCAATGGCATAATCAAATCTTCTTCTCCAATATTTCAAATCTTTTTCTCCAATTCAAAAACATACATGTGTGTTCCAGCTACGGTGTTGTAAATATGGCATCGATTGAAACAAACGATTTGTGTGATGCTCTCAAAGATTGTAATATGGAAAGGATCGATACCGCCTTTTGAATCATATTGTTGGTGTATATCATAAAAGGTTTGACTTTTGATTGCCCAATTTTATATCAATTTGTTCGATTATGGCCAATTTTATATAGTATAGATTTTGCCCAATTCGTTCGATTGTACAACCAATTTTATATAGTATAGATTATTAATTATGAATCAATATGAACATCTATACTATATAATAAAAAGCTACATGTTTCAACTCGATGAAGCACCCGGTGCAATCAATGCGCTGATGTGTCTCGATTGTGATTGGCCGGTCATTTAATGTGTACAATACACCATTGCACACTCCCTTTATGCTTTTATGTGTTTAATCCGTTCTCCAATACACTTATTTTTGTTAACTCATTCAATGGCATAAACAAGCAACACTCCATTTTGTAACCGACTCTTAATTATTGTGAAAACTAAATCAAATATGTTGCAAATCTTTTTATCACGTATGTAACTTTAATTATTGTCGGTTACATAATCAAATCTTTTTCTCACGTACTCACTTAAAAAATAGCATTAACACAAATCTTTTTCTCACGTATGTTACTCCATTTTGTAACCGACTCTTAATTATTGGCATAAACAAGCAACACTCCACTATTGATTGTAACCGACTCATTCAATGGCATAATCAAATCTTCCTCTTCAATATTTCAAATCTTTTTCTCCAATTCGAAAACATACATGTGTGTTCCAGCTACGATGTTGTAAACATGGCATCGATTGAAACAAACGATTTGTGTGATGCTCTTAAAGTTTGTAATATGGAAAGGATTCGATACCGCCTTTTGAATCATATTGTTGGTGTATATCATAAAAGGTTTGAATTTCGATTGCCCAATTTTATATCAATTTGTTCGATTATGGCCAATTTTATATAGTATAGATTATGCCCAATTCGTTCGATTGTACAACCAATTTTATATAGCATAGATTATTAATTATGAATCAATATGAACAATTTTTTTAATGTACGAATCCATGATAGAAAAAACCTAACAAATATTTTGGGGAAAATGTTCAGTATGATAATTGAATTTGTAACATAGTTAGACTTTTTTTAAAAAAATAGTATTGATGATTTATGAGTTTTTATTCCTTTTATTGATTCGGGCAAAAGTTTGAATAAATCATATTGTATAGATTGAAACAAAATAAATCATCATTAACTACCTTCTAATATATTTTCCCTTAATTTTAGCAAGTTTGTATTATATAATGGAGGAAAACTGTTAGTCTAATGCAAACATCTTTCTTCCTAAAACCAATTTAAATATCAAAAATCCTATGGCTACTTACGTTCCCGGTTTCATCAACGACTTATCTGCCGTTAAACACAATGTCAAGCTGCGAGTACGAATTGTTCGTACATGGTTGCAACCTGTGTTTGGAAAGCAACACATGAACAATCTTGAACTGATACTAATGGATGATCAGGCAAGTATATGTGTTTTGTTTATTTAATTTAAACGTAAAAAAGTTGATTCCGACACTAAAATTTAGATACGTGTTTTGGAACAGGATACTAGAATCCAAGGTCAGGTGAGGATGGCTTTAGTGAATCGGTTCAAAAACCATCTGGAAGAGGGTAAAGCTGTAACACTTCAATGGTACAACCTTGGAGAAATACAACCAAAATACAGGATTAAGAGAAAGGGAATGCGACTAAGTTTTTTAGCCAACACTTTAGTGGAACCATGTCCTGATTTTACAAGATATGTCCATGGTTTTCAGTTTCAACATTGGAACTCAATTGTTGGCCTAAAACAGGAGGATGGACAATTTAGTATGTGCTTTCCTTTTCTTTTGCAAAATTAGCTATCATACAATGAGTTATATGTGAAAAAGCTGAATGTTTTGTTTCATATACCCACGAGGTCGGACTACTCATTCCCGATTCCATATTCCTATCAATATTGATGAGACATCTACTTGCTCCATATGTCCTCAAAGCGATCTTGCAGGTTTGTTAAAGAAATGCAAGCTTATTGTTTGGGATGAAGCGCCCATGACAAATAAGCTTTGTTTTGAGGCTTTAGATCTCTCATTGAGAGACGTACTACGTAAGAACAAATGTGATAGTTGTGAAACACCTTTTGGTGGCATGACAGCGGTCTTTGGTGGTGATTTTAGGCAAGTGCTCCCTATTATTCCAAAAAGTTCACGGCAAGACATTGTTAGTGCATCTTTAAAGGAATCTTACTTGTGGGATCACTGTAAAGTTCTTAAGTTAACAGATACTGTTGGATCACATCCTGAAGATGTAAACGATATAAGGGAATTTTCAGAATGGATACTGATAATAGGTGATGGAGAGGTAGGAGATGCAAATGACGGAGATGTTTCAATAGATATTCCAAAAGATATACTAAGGGTGTGTTTGTTTCATTAAGATGTTTTAAGTCCGAATCTGACTATCACATCTTTCCAGTAAGAGGTGGCTAGAAAGTCTAAATCTGAACGAAATAATGTTGTTTGTTTTTTATAATTGTCCGAATGATTTTAAGTGCTTGTTTCTGCAATTTATTTATTAAATCAACACAATACGATAATAAGTAACTTATGTAAATATGAAACAAGACTTTTTATCATAAATATAACATAGTTTATAAACCATCAAATATATTATATTAACACAAGCCTTCAATCTCTTATCGAGTAAGAGGCAGTAAGACAATTCCCCCACCTCTTACTGAGTAAGATCTTATATGTCTAACTGGGTCTGACTCAAAAGAAAAAAACAAACAATCAAAACATCTGCCCTCCTCTTACCGGTAAGAGTAAGAGGGCTATTAAGACATTTTAAAAAAAAGCAAACACACGCTAATTGATCAGTCTTCTGACCCTATCACATTTATTATTGATTTCACTTATCCAAACCTTTTGAGTCACATAGATGATCCGTCATACTTACATGAAAAGGCCATTCTTGCTCCGACGAATGAAGTCGTCGACACTATAAATGATCATTTGCTTAAAATGTTTCCAGGCGAGGAAATGGTTATCTAAGTTGCGATAGTATTGATAAAACTGATCGTGGCACAGCAATAGACGAGTCCATTTTTTCACCAGACTTTATCAATGGATTGAAATTCTCAGGTGTTTCAAACCATTGGCTTGTGTTAAAAATAGGTGTTCTGATCATGTTGTTGAGAAATATTGATCAATGTAATGGATTATGTAATGGCACACGACTTATAGTAGAACGGTTATCAAGAACTTCTATTCATTCACAAATAATTAATGGAACACATTCTGGACATAAGGTTATCATACCAAGATTGAGAATTACTCCGTCTGACAAAAGTTTACCTCTAAAGATCATGAGGAAACAATTTCCCGTGTTAGTTTCATTCGCCATGACAATAAAAAAGAGTCAAGGGCAATCCCTTTCAAAAGTTGGTTTGTACCTGCCAAGTCCCGTTTTCACACATGGACAACTATACATGGCTCTTTCACGCGTCATGTAACATATTGGTTTTCATAAACACATAAACAAACAATCACAAGGGGCGTATAATATGAGTTCTAGAGAGAGAAAGTGGAAGAGTTTTGGGAACTTAGTGAGACAAAGAAAAATGATATTGAAAGCTCCAACCCTTTGCCTTGCTAGGAAAATGGTATTTATAGTTTGTTGGAATCAGTCATAAACTAGAGTTCAAGTGTTAGTCATTAATATGTAATCGTTAGCTTAATTATGGCTTTTATGTTAGTAATCAAGGTTAGGCTCATGTAGAAAGCCCATGAGCCTATCCAAAGCCCAATAAGTAAAGGATGGGAACTTGGTGTGTTGCCCTAGTTCCCTCCTATAAATAATCTTGTAAACCTTCCTTAGAAGGTTGGTTGTTCATTTCATCTCAAATCCTACGCATAACTCTTCTTATTCATTCGTGTGTTTGTGTGTCTTGTTCAACCGATCTATATCTTATCTATACTTCTTATATTGATACTTGTGTTACAAACATGGTGACCTAACAATGGTATCAATCGCCAAATAGTTGGGTGAAAAGGTTTTGTTTTTGAAGTTTTGTGTTATACGCGTAAAGCTCTCTGTGACAACTGGTAATTTTCGAAAACATCTTATACCACATCTTACCTGTTTTTAAATCGTTAGTAATTACGAGTATTTATTTTTCTTGTTTGGTTTGGAGTCGAGGTTATCTCAAATACGTGAGAATTTATGCTTCTTGGACCGCACTAGTATAGACCTAATATACTTTTTATCATGATTTTTACCGTTTTTATTAAAGATAGACGAATTAATAGTGATTTTTAAGGGAAAAATGATTTTTAAATATCCGCGCAAGTTAAAAGTCCCGGAGAATTTTTATTTAGCACGAATGAATAACCCGAGCATTAATTCGTTAAAGTTTGCCAAAAATTTCGTGTACAGTCCCTGGACTTGAAGTTCCCTACTTGACACACTTAACATCTTTAAAGGTGGAAATTTGCAATTTATCATTTATATAAAAGACTAACACCAACACATATCCTTCATTTTACCCTAACCCTAAACCTAAAATACCCTCTCCCTCATTTTATTCAGCCGCCACCCATCACCACGCCACCATCATCACCACTCCGAACCACCATCTCCCACCATAAAACACCATCACTCTCATCATCCTGGTGTTGTTTGAAGGCATCCAAGACAAGTTGAGGTTTCATTTTGGTTCGAAATTGTCTCCTAGCCGCCATCCTTGCTTCGTTTTTATTTCTTTTCGTGGGTAAGCATGTAAAACAAATGGATTAAAAACATTTAGCAAGTTTCTTTGTCACAAAAATCATCTTAACGAATTTTATATAAAAAGATTTGTGAATAACGAGTTATATAGAGGTTTTAAACCTTTATATAAAATGTTTAAACGAGAAAAGATGGAAATAAAAGTGGGTTTTCTTTCAAAAATGGTATCATCAAGCGTTTTGTTTTTTTTTCGAGTCGTGTTGTTGTTGTCGTGTCCAAGCTTGTGGTAAGCTTGTCTCTCGTTTCTTTCTTGGTCAGTTATGCTCGAATATTTCAAGTTTGCCGTGTGCCATAACTCCTAAATCTTGGCTCGTTACTGTGTAAACGTGGAGGTCCGTTTGGTTTGATTGAAATTGATTTGCGAAAGGGTTTTGTAGGCCCATTTGGTTGAGGTGTGGTAGCCTCGGACCTGAGGTCCGTTTGGTATTGTTTGAGCTCGAATAAGGGGTTTTGAATGGTTGGGTTGCAAGTGAAAAGAATTTGAGGTGTAGTATAACTAGTAGTTGTGGTTTATTTCATGTTTTGGTTCTCCTTTATCCTTGCGGCAGTTTTATTTTGGTCAATCCGGATTGATGCCCGAATTTGTACCATAGTAATTTTTGAATAATATGAATTTTATTGGTGATATTGAGGCATTTGCGGAATTATTATTTGCTTGGATTAAAGTTCATATTAGTAGCCGATTTGATCTCGGAATGTGATGTTTGTGCTTTCGTCGTGTGTTACCCAAGACTTTGTAGTCTTGGTGTGGCCTCGACTTCGCCTAAAACCATTTAGTATTTTGGACATATTGGATTGGTTAATTAGCCGGCATGAGACCGTGAGATTACTATTGGTATATGACTTGAAACATAAGATAACTCGTGATTTTAATGCTAAAAATGGAAAGATAAAATGAAAACGGACGATATATATATACATATATATATTAAAAACAAATTCATATTGTTACTTTTTGTTGTATCATAAGGAAATGAGAAATGACAAATCACGAATAGTTATTGTTGTAAATGGAATAAAAACACGAGTTATTGGATGTTTCGAGGCATATTTACCATTGTATATTATAGTTTGGATTGAGAAATTATTGGTAAAAAAAAAAAAAAAAAGTTACGGATCGGTTTGGTGTTAATAAACCCGATCGACATGGTTACCGGACTTATTGGGTTGACGAGCCCAATAAGGGCCCGGTAAGCATGTAGGAGAAGTTTATTAGGGCATAACTCATCCTTACAACTTATCGTTAATTTACAAGCGTATGGGTTTGGCATGGGACTAATAAGTGAGACGAAGGATCATTGACCTTATCGGGTTGACGAATTCAATAAAGAACCAATCATCCGTTTGAGTACCTTATTAAGCCTTTAGCTTGACCCGTTGACCTGTTAACCCTTACTAGTTCTAAGAATCATTGGTTATCGATTGGTAGTTGAAATTATTTTGGGATTTGCAACATTTTCAAGTGTGAGATATATTTATATTAATAGTTGGACTCATTGGAATATTATTAGACTTTAAATATTATGAACCTTATTAGGTACGATACGAATATAATCCATTAGACTCGAAATGACTTTAATGTATTCGATTAGTACGTCGAACAAACAATAAGGAGATAATGTCTAAATGCTAATAATATAAATTTTTACTTTTAGCTACTAAAGAATTTAATTGGGAAAAATTGGAAATTCAAGCGAGTCATATGACTTGGGAATGTCGATAAGCGAATGGGTCATGCCCAAATTTTGTCGACTTTTATACTTTGTTTTATTTTATAAAAACAATGAGTCCAACATTTATTTTCAAAACAAAACTTTATTTGGAAAACTTGGGTAATTGTTAACGCTACCAATCGACTTACTTGCTTACTTACTTGCTATGTTGGTTTATTTGTTTGATGCATCTATGTTTCTCTATTCTTCTCTACTCGAGTTTCCGTCGACTTCTCCTTCGACTTCGATTGTTTATTCTTTTGGCGTGTGTAGTCTTGAGTCTGTGTCTCCTTGGTGCATACACGATTGATGATACCAAACTCTTTTAAAAGGATAAAAGCAAAATTGTTTTAGAAATGGAAATGGTTAATTTTGGAAACTTTTGCGCATTTGGATATTTTGTGAATAGTAGTTTGAGACGAATATTTATTATTAGGTTGTGCCAAGTCCATTTTGTGCGCTGATATCTTCTTTGCCGTTGTGCTATTCCATTCTAGAGTGATTTTATTTGCATTGCTTTACTGAGGTGAGTTTCATAGCCCCACTTTTACTCGCTTTACTGTTTTTATTAAATCTTGGGGTGAGATGCATGCAAAATGTTTTGATTGGACCTAAAATGTTTTAGTGGGCTATGCATTAGTTAGAAACTTAAAGCGCCTTGTATTGTGTTGTACCACTCCGAGGTAGTGCGAATGTTATGGATAGATCTATTGGGAATGGCCACCCCGTCCCGCCAACATGGCTCATGTGGGGGACGTATAACATGTCGGTTATGTGTATGATTTGAGATAGTCACGGCTCGTGCTATCTAGCGTTAGTTTCTTTACCTTGCTTGCGTAATATATAGCTCGTATCTTGGTTATGTTTTGTTAAGGTCCAAATTGCTAATTTATGATTAAACCTATGAACTCACCCGACTTTTCGACTTTTTAGCATGTTCATCTCAGGTATTTGATATGTATTGCTTTGGTGACTTTGTTGGGAGGCGCTTGGCAGCGATGGCATGGTCTTGGACTTACTTTACTCTGATGTTATTTGGGACCGTTTTAAAGAACTACTTTTATGGGCTTATCTTCGTACTTTTAATAAATGTAAAAACTTAATTACTATCGTTGGCTATGTTTTTAAGTTATGGATGAGATATTCTGTTTCACTATACTTGAGTTATGTACCAATTGTACACCCCAAAGTTGGTAAAGTCTTCATTTGGCGAATTTTGAGGGTGTTACTGATTGGTATCGAGCTCAAGGTTATAAAATGGGTACTTATCAAAACCTAGACTATAACCGTTTTTGAAAAATTGATCCAAAGACCGCCATGTGCACACCTTGAAATTTGAAGCCTAAGGTTTATGAGTTATATTGATGTGGTATTAAAGTGTTATTATTTTCGTTGAAAAAAATTTTAGTATGATCATTCTTGGAAAATTGATATTTTTGAATTTATGAATTGTATGAGATTTTGAGTATGCATTGATCTTGTTAAAACGCCGTTGTCACAGCTATGCCTTCTTTCGATATCGTCGAGGACATCCTTCTAGCTGGCTCTCGACCGGCATCACTGTGTAGGGATGGACGAGAGACCCATATGTCACGGCCGAGGCATGCACCGCCCGTGATGCATGGGACTACCGGGCCCCTCTTCACCTATTCGTGGCTCCTCTACTCTACATCTTTGTCGCGTTCACCCGCCACGATCACCTCCTAGCCCTATCGGCAGACTTACGCATCTCACTCACTCGGCCTCCGTCGCTTACAGGCCTCATATCCGTACGTTCCCGACCTTATTATCTTTTTAAATTATGTTATGCTTACTCTCCTCGGTCTCTTACACCATCTACCTCTTCACCGGATACACGGTGCATCATCTTCGCCTAGTGATTCATCACCACCTTCATCTCGACTCTCCGCTGCTGGAGGCGTCGATTTATTGAGGATTATGAAGAAGAAGACCCCGAGGAAGAACCTCAAGAGGAAGAAGATCCCGAGGAAGAACCTCAAGAGGAAGAAGACCCGGGAGAAGAGTCTTACGGAGAGGATGACCACGAGGGCGATCCTCGGAGGATGTGGAGCTGAGCCTCAGGGATCTTTGGGGATTTGGAGGAGTTTGATTTGGATGATGTAGTTGGTGAGCCTGAGCCTATGATAGAGCGACTCCCCACGTCGAGTTAGATTGGGTTGATCCAGATTCTCCCACTGGCTGGGTCCCACCGCTGAGGACTTAGATGCTATGGCGACCCAGTTGGGCATGCATGAGGATGCTCTTGAGAGTATAGCGGGTCAGCTAGTGGGGGTGTGCGGGCGGCCCGGAGAGGTTAGAGAGGGATGTTAGCGTGTTGATGGGCAGATCTGCTACTATGAGGAGGGATTTGCAGAGAATGGATGATTGGATGAGAGCAGATCGATCCATTCGCACGCGAGGAGTATGATCGAGGTGATGTGGGCGTCGGTCACGGAGAAGATTCTCGGTAGCTTACCTTATGAGGAGGAGTAGTGAGCATGGTGTTGAGTTGGCTGCGATTAGGAGGAGGATGGATGACCTTGAGCGCGCTTTCAGGGAGATCCGCTTTGGGGCATGAGTTATTGGATGATGTTTTGTACCACCCCTCATCTATTGTATTTTCGTACTTCTAGTTATTGTTATTATCATCTATCATCACTATCTGCCATTGTATGGCTTGTACTCGAGAAACCTTGTTTTGGTCGTAATGATATAATTTGTCGAGTTTATGGTTATTGTGCAAATTTGTGTTTTGATGATCGTTGTTGGTATTGGTGTGATATTATGTTCTCTATCTTACTAATCATGTCCTCGTGCGATGTTACTCTCTTTTATGATCTCAATGTTTTCATGTTTTTGTGATTCAGATTAATGGCACCAAAACCCGAAGCACGACTGGCGACAACAGCATCACGGCTGCAACTGCAGGTCATCATGGTCGACCTCCGGTTCGAAATCTGGCAATCCAAACACCAACAACCCTCACGGGTGAAAATCTGAATGTCGAAACTCCTACTCCACCTAATCTTTATTTATTAATCAAGCTTTGATCAATCAACTTGTGGCTCAGCGTGTAGCTGAGATTTTGGCTGAGTCAAACCATTCAAACACTTCCGCGGGAACTTCTAGGCCTAATGGTAGTAACCGTGGTTGTACTTATAAGGAGTTCAAGTGTATGCCCACCGAATTTGGCGGATCGGAGGAGTTGTTGCGTTGATGCGTTGGTTGGAAAAGATGGAATCGGTGTTTAAGGTTTGTAACTGCGAGGAAGAATCAAAAGTGAAGTTCGCTTCGTTCACCTTGAAGGACGAGGCATTAACTTGGTGGAACAACTATCTCAAATCCGTTGGTATTGATGTGGCTTGTGCTTTACCTTGGGAAGAATTTAAGGCAATGCTACTTAAGAATTACTGCCCTCGAAATGAAGTTAAGAAGCGGAGTTTGAATTCGGAACCATAAGGTGAAGGGCGACATGCCAAATACACTCGCCGTTTCCAAGAGTTGGCATTGTTGTGTCCTGAAATGGTTCGCACGGAGGCACTTAAGATTGAGCGTTACAGCGATGGGTTGCCACCGCTACTAGGAATGATGTGATTTCTTCAAAACCCACTAGTCTTCATGAGACAATCACTTTGGCTCATAGCTTGATGGATTTGGTTATTCGTGACAATCTTTGAGAGAGCGGTTAACAACAAAAGGAAGTGGGAAGATCATTCAAAGGGTAATTACCATAACAAGCGACATGAGACTGCTAAAGTTTATGCTATTGGTGCGGAGGGAAGAAAAACTCCTTTGAGAACCGACCATCATCTTAGAATCGTTGCAAACTCCACCACCATGGACCATGTATGCGTGGTGTGTCGCTCATGTTCAAAAGTTGGACACCTAGCTAAGGATTGTAGATCCAAAATCTTTACTGTGGTTCAAGCAATCCGGATCGATTGGAAGACTAATGTTACTTGCTTTGGTTGTGGGAAAAAGGGACATTATAGGAATGAGTGTCGAGAAGCGTGGAATCGAGGAAATCAAGTGAATGGAGGAAACCAAGTGAACCGTGGGACAGGAGGTAATCAGGGAAATCGAGCCTGGGAATCGCAGATTATCTGGGAAGCTCGTGGAAGAGTATATGTGGTTAAAGGAAAAGAGATCAAGGAGGACCCGACTGTCGTTAGAATGCACGTTTCTTCTCAATAACCGTTATGCTTATGCTCTATTTGATTCCGGTGCCGATAGGAGTTTTGTGTCCACTACATTTAGCCCACTGCTTGATAAGACCCCTGTTCCTCTAGATTTTGCGTATGATATTGAGTTAGCCAATGGTAATATGGAAAGGGTGAACACCATAATCGAGGCTGTACATGCCTAAACCTTCTTAATCACCCGTTCAACATCGACCTCATACCGGTCCCACTAGGTAGCTTCAATCTCATTATTGGTATGGATTGGTTCTCTAAGTACCGTGTTGCCATTCTCTATGAAGAAAAGATCGTACGTTTGCCTTACAACACTGAGATCTTGACAATATACGGGGATGGTAGTACTCGAGGGAATTCGTCTAGATTAAATATCATCTCCTGCACCAAGGCTCAGAAACACCTAGAGAAGGGAAGCCTTCTATTCCTGGCTCAAGTTACGGAGACGAAGGATCACGGAGAAAGAAGAGAAGCTTATAGGAGACGTGCGATTGTTCGGGATTTTCTTGAAGTTTTCAGAAGACTTGCACTGGAATACCACGGTTAGACAGGTTGAATTCGAATCGATTTAGTGCGAGTCGCGCACGTGGCACGGGCACCATATAGATTGGCACCTACGGAATTGGAAGAATTATCGAAGCGTTGTCGAATTGGCTGAGAAGGATTCATCGAGCCAAGTTCCTCACCACCGGGAGCTCGGTTTTGTTTGTCAAAAAGAAGGACGGATCCTTTCGTATGTGCATCGACTACCGAGAGTTGAACAACCTAACCGTGAAGAACCGATACCCTCTACCTAGGATCGATGACCTTTTTGATCAACTCCAAGGATCGAGTGTTTTCTCGAAGATTGATCTACGATCCGGTTATCATCAGCTTAGAGTTCGAGAAGAAGACATACCAAAGGCTGCTTGTAACCCATTATGGGCATTATGAGTTTCAAGTTATGCCTTTGGGTTGACCAATGCTTTCGGTGTATTCATGGACCTCATGAATCGAGTGTGCAAACCCTACCTGGATAAGTTTGTGATTGTATTCATAGATGACATTCTGATCTACTCGAAGAGCAAAGAAGAGCCTGAAGAACACACGAAACTCATTCTAGAACTCCTAAAAAGGAGCAGCTTTATGAAATTCTCTAAATGTGAATTTTGGATTTCGACTGTCAGTTTCTTGGTCATGTGATTGATAGTCAGGGTATTCATGTAGATCCCGCCAAGGTTGAGTCCATTAAGGACTGGGCTACTCCTACAACCCCGACTGAGATACGTCAATTTCTAGGGCTTCTTGGATATTACCGAAGATTTAACGAAGGTTTCTCCAAGATAGCCAAGCCTCTAACCACATTGACTCAGAAAAATGTGAAGTACACTTGGGGAGAGGATGAAGAAGAAGCATTTCAACTTCTGAAGGAAAAATTGTGTAGTGCACCTATATTGGCTCACCGAGGGTAGCCAAGACTTTGTGGTGTATTGTGATGCCTCATAAGGGTTTGGGAGCGTATTGATCAGAGGGAAAAGGTGATCGCCTATGCCTCTCGACAACTCAAAACCCATGAGAAGAACTACACTACCCATGATTTGGAGTTTGGAGCTGTCGTGTTTGCACTCAGAATTTGGAGGCATTACCTTTAAGGCACGAAGTGTACCGTGTACACGGACCATAAGAGCCTTCAACATATTCTAGACCAGAAAGAGCTAAACATGAGACAGCGGTATTTGGTTGGAACTGATGGCTTGATTATGGCCAGTGAAATTCGTTATCATCCTGGTAAAGCAAATGTTGTTGCGGATGCTCTTAGTCAGAAGGAGAGAGCACAACCTTTTAGATTCAGAGCACTAGGGATGACTATCTATTCCCCACTACCTTCTCAAATCCTTGCGGCCTGCCGGGCGAAGCGTCAAAGAAAATAACCGACCTTACGAAAATCTCTACGGTATGTTGGAAAGTGAAAATGGTTTCGTGAAGCGTTCAGATGGAACTTTGTGTTTTAAGGAAAGAAGTTGGATTCCACGTTATGGAGGCATTCGCGATTTGATTATGCATGAATCGCATAAGTTAAAGTATTCTATTCATCCCGGCTCGACAAGATGTATTACGACTTGAAGAAGTTGTCTTGGTGGCCAAATATGAAAGCCGAGATTGCGACTTATGTTAGCAAATGCTTAACCTGTGCTAAGGTTAAAGCCGAACATCAGAAACCCTCTGGCCTACTTGTTCAACCCGAAATCCCTGAGTGGAAATGGGAACGCATAACTATGGATTTCATCACTAAGCAGAAAACTTCCGGCGGTTATGACACTATCTGGGTTATCGTTGATCGCCTCACTAAATCTGCTCATTTCTTGCCAATCAGAGAAACGGATAATATGGATACACTTGCTCCAAAGTATGTGAAAGAGATCGTTGCACGTCATGGGGTGCCGATTTCTATAATCTCCGATCGTGATAGTCGTTTCACTTCTAATTTCTGGCGATCATTCCAAAAGCCCGGAGCAAATCTGGATATGAGTACGGCATACCATCCGCAGTGATGGCCAAGCGAAAGGACCATTCAAACATTGGAAGACATGTTGCGCTCATGTGTTATCGATTTCGGCAATGGTTGGGTTAGGCACCTCCCATTGGATGAATTTTCTTATAACAACAGTTACCACGCTAGCATTAAGGCCGCACCATATGAGGCAATCTATGGTCGTAAATGCCGATCACCGATATGTTGGGCAGAAGTTGGAGATTCACAACTTACTGGTCCCGAGCTCATTCACGAGACTACTGAGAAAATTGTTCAGATCAAGAGCAGACTGCAAGCTGCTCGCGATCGTCAGAAAAGCTATGCCGATAAGCGAAGGAAACCCCTCGAATTTCAGGTAGGAGACAAGGTTATGCTTAAAGTCTCACCATGGAAAGGGGTGATACGTTTTGGAAAGCGTGGGAAGCTTAATCCTCGTTATATTGGCCCTTTCAAAATTCTTGCTAGGATTGGACCGGTAGCTTATAGACTTGAGTTACCGCCAGAACTTAGCAGTGTCCACAACGTCTTCCACGTGTGTAATTTGAAGAAATGTCTTGTAGACAGGGCGGTTGTCATTCCTGGAAGAAATCCAGATTGATGGCGGTTGAACTTTATCGAGGAACCTGTTGAGATCATGGACCGCGAAGTCAAACGACTTAGACAAAGTCGTATTCCTATTGTTAGGGTTCGATGGAACTCGCGAAGAGGTCCTGAGTTCACGTGGGAACGTGAAGATGAATTCAAGCGAAAGTATCCTCATCTCTTTCCTACCTCTACGAGTAACTCGAAGGGAAACCCGGACGGGTTTCTTCTCGAGCGGGGTGATGGCTTGACAACGGTAATTTTCGAAAACATCTTATACCACATCTTACCTTTTTTAAATCGTTAGTAATTCACAGTATTTATTTTTCTTGTACTTTTGGTTTGGAGTGAGAGGTTATCTCGAAATCGTGAGAATTTAGCTGTACAACGCGGACCGCACTAGTATAGACCTAATATACTTTTTATCATGATTTTTACCGTTTTTATTAAAGATAGACGAATTAATAGTGATTTTAAGGAAAAATGATTTTAAATATCCGCAAGTTAAAAGTCCTGGAGAATTTTTATTTAGCACGAATGAATAACCCGAGCATTAATTCGTTAAAGTTTGCCAAAAATTTCGTGTACAGTCCCTGGACTTGAAGTTCCCTACTTGACACACTTAACATCTTTAAAGGTGGAAATTTGCAATTTATCATTTATATAAAAGACTAACACCAACACATATCCTTCATTTTACCCTCACCCTAAACCTAAAATACCCTCTCCCTCATTTTATTCAGCATACACCCATCACAGCCACCACCATCATCACCACTTCGAACCACCATCTCCCACCATAAAACACCATCACTCTCATCATCCTTGTGTTGTTTGAAGGCATCCAAGACAAGTTGAGGTTTCATTTTGGTTCGAAATTGTCTCCTAGCCGCCATCCTTGCTTCGTTCTTATTTCTTTTCGTGGGTAAGTATGTAAAACAAACGGATTAAAACTTTTATTAAGCTTCTTGCTCACAAAACTCATCTTAACGAATTTTATATAAAAAGATTTGTGAATAACGAGTTATATAGAGGTTTTAAACCTTTATATAAAACGTTTAAACGAGAAAAGATGGAAATAAAAGTGGGTTTTCTTTCAAAAATGGTATCATCAAGCGTTTTGTTTTTTTTTCGAGTCGTGTTGTTGTTGTCGTGTCCAAGCTTGTGGTAAGCTTGTCTCTCGTTTCTTTCTTGGTCAGTTATGCTCGAATATTTCAAGTTTGCCGTGTGCCATAACTCCTAAATCTTGGCTCGTTACTGTGTAAACGTGGAGGTCCGTTTGGTTTGATTGAAATTGATTTGCGAAAGGGTTTTGTAGGCCCATTTGGTTGAGGTGTGGTAGCCTCGGACCTGAGGTCCGTTTGGTATTGTTTGAGCTCGAATAAGGGGTTTTGAATGGTTGGGTTGCAAGTGAAAAGAATTGGAGGTGTAGTATAACTAGTAGTTGTGGTTTATTTCATGTTTTGGTTCTCCTTTATCCTTGCGGCAGTTTTATTTTGGTCAATCCGGATTGATGCCCGAATTTGTACCATAGTAATTTTTGAATAATATGAATTTTATTGGTGATATTGAGGCATTTGCGGAATTATTATTTGCTTGGATTAAAGTTCATATTAGTAGCCGATTTGATCTCGGAATGTGATGTTTGTGCTACGTCGTGTGTTACCCAAGACTTTGTAGTCTTGGTGTGGCCTCGACTCGCCTAAAGCCATTTAGTATTTTTGGACATATTGGATTGGTTAATTAGCCGGCATGAGACCGTGAGATTACTATTGGTATATGACTTGAAACATAAGATAACTCGTGATTTTAATGCTAAAAATGGAAAGATAAAATGAAAACGGACGATATATATATACATATATATATTAAAAACAAATTCATATTGTTACTTTTTGTTGTATCATAAGGAAATGAGAAATGACAAATCACGAATAGTTATTGTTGTAAATGGAATAAAAACACGAGTTATTGGATGTTTCGAGGCATATTTACCATTGTATATTATAGTTTGGATTGAGAAATTATTGGTAAAAAAAAGTTACGGATCGGTTTGGTGTTAATAAACCCGATCGACATGGTTACCGGACTTATTGGGTTGACGAGCCCAATAAGGGCCGATAAGCATGTTGGAAAGTTTATTAGGGCATAACCCATCCTTATGACTTATCGTTAAATTATGAGCCTATGGGCTTGGCTTGGGACTAATAAGTGAGACGAAGGGATCATTGACCTTATTGGGTTGGGAATTCAATAAGGATCCAATCATCCGTTCGAGTACCTTATTAAGCCTTTAGCTTGACTCGTGGACTTGTTGACCCTTGTTCTAAGAATCATTGGTTATCGATTGGTAGTTGAAATTATTTTGGGATTTGCAACATTTTCAAGTGTGAGATATATTTATATTAATAGTTGGACTCATTGGAATATTATTAGACTTTAAATATTATGAACCTTATTGGGTACGATACGAATATAATCCATTAGACTTCGAAAACTTTAATGTATTCGATTAAGTACGAACAAACAATAAGGTGATAATGTCTAAATGCTAATAATATAAATTTTTACTTTTAGCTACTAAAGAATTTAATTGGGAAAAATTGGAAATTCAAGCGAGTCATATGACTTGGGAATGTCCAGTAAACGAATGGGTCATGCCCAAATTTTGTCGACTTTTTATACTTTGTTTTATTTTATAAAAACCATGAGTCTAACATTTATTTTCAAAACAAAACTTTATTTGGAAAACTTGAGTACTTGTTAACGCTACCAATCGACTTACTTGCTTACTTGTTTTCTTACTTGCTATGTTGGTTTATTTGTTTGATGCATCTACGTTCCTCTATTCTTCTCAGACTCGAGTTTCATGACTTCTCCTTGACCGATTGTCTATCCTTTTGGCTTGTGTGGTCTTGAGTCCGTGTCTCCTTGGTCGTACACGATTGATGATACCAAACTCTTTTAAAAGGATAAAAGCAAAATTGTTTTAGAAATGGAAATGGTTAATTTTGGAAACTTTTGCGCATTTGGATATTTTGTGAATAGTAGTTTGAGACGAATATTTATTATTAGGTTGTGCCAAGTCCGCTGTGCCGTGATATCTTCTTTGCCGTTGTGCTATTCCATTCTAGAGTGATTTTATTTGCATTGCTTTACTGAGGTGAGTTTCATAGCCCCACTTTTACTCGCTTCTTGTTTTTATTAAATCTTGGGGTGAGATGCATGCAAAATGTTTTGATTGGACCTAAAATGTTTTAGTGGGCTATTACGTATAGATGCGAGTTAGAAACTTAAACGCCTTGTATTGTGTTGTACCCTGGCTCAGGGTAGTGCGAATGTTATGGATAGATCTATTGGGAATGGCCACCCCGTCCCGCCAACATGGCTCATGTGGGGGACGTATAACATGTCGGTTATGTGTATGATTTGAGATAGTCACGGCTCGTGCTATCTAGCGTTAGTTTCTTTACCTTGCTTGCGTAATATATAGCTCGTATCTTGGTTATGTTTTGTTAAGGTCCAAATTGCTAATTTATGATTAAACCTATGAACTCACCAGCTTTTGCTGACTTTTTAGCATGTTCATCTCAGGTATTTGATATGTATTGCTTTGGTGACTTTGTTGGGAGGCGCTTGGCAGCGATGGCATGGTCTTGGACTTACTTTACTCTGATGTTATTTGGGACCGTTTTAAAGAACTACTTTTATGGGCTTATCTTCGTACTTTTAATAAATGTAAAAACTTAATTACTATCGTTGGCTATGTTTTTAAGTTATGGATGAGATATTCTGTTTCACTATACTTGAGTTATGTACCAATTTCGTAGCACCCCAAAGTTGGTAAAGTCTTTCGCTGAGCGAATTTTGAGGGTGTTACACTCTCGGTTTCAAAACTTTCATACGCATAAAAACTCATCTTTTTTCACTTTCAAATCCAAGATTCTTGTACTTTCAAGGTTATTAGGTGTTAAAGGTTAAGTTTTTGGCAAAAAGTTTCAAACTTTACGTGTATTTATTTGTTTTTAAGCTTGATTTCATTCGTGTAGCTGGTTTTACGCGTAAGGTGTATCAAAGTTTTGGATCATCAAGTTTCACACTTTTGTGTTATTTTGGTGATATTGAAGCTGTCTCATCACAAAAATCTGGTTTAGAAACTCTTTGGGCTGAAATCTCAGTTTTGGAAAATCCTACGCGTAACAAAACCCTAAAGTTACGCGTAAGTTATCCGTGGTTTGATCTTCAGTTTTCTTGGTTTACTCAATGTTTTCTTGCTTGGATAAGCCTGAAAACACTTCGACTTTGGATATCTTTTACACTGAGATTAGTGTAAAGGATTTTTGGGCAAAACCCTAGTTTTACGCCTAAGCATAAAAGCTTACGAGTAAAAAATCTTACACCTAAGCATTTCCTTCGCATAAGCACGTCTTACGCCTAAGGAAAACTTATGCATAAGTTTCTTCTTTGCTAAGTCTTTAGTTTACGCATAGCCTAAGGTTTAACTAACCCTACGCGTAAGCTACTCCTACGCGTAAGTATTCTTCTTACGCGTAAGTTTGGTGTTTTTACGCCTAAGGTTTTTTCTTTGCCTAAGCTTGGTTTCTACGCCTAAGGACTCTTCATCAACAAAGTTTCATTCGACTACAAAGATCCATTTTACAACACAAGTTTTCAAGATGTCTCAACCACCATACTCTAACTACTTTCCTCATGTGTATCCTCAACAACAACAACAACAACAACTTAGTCCTCAACAACAACAATTCAATCTACAACAACAAGTTTATCAACAACAATTTCAACAACAACATTTTCCACAACAAGGAGCAATTCAACCACAAATGATTCAACCACCATCTAGTCTTCAAGTACAACCTTACACAAACTTTAACAATCAACATCCATCCAGGAATACTATGAAGGAATCGTCTTGGTTTGCAAAGATGTGTGAAGCTTTAAGTAGCCAACAATCCATTCATGAGGCTGGATCACTTGATAGACCTCCAATGCTCACTCCTGGAAACTACGATCAATGGGTGATTAGGTTCTTTAGGTTTTGTGATCTAAAGAAGCCACATGGAAAGTTCTTAAAGAAGGTTATCATGGAAGGTCCATTTCAGATGCCTACTGTCATTACACCTGGAGATCCAAATGCTGCTCCACCAAGAGGTGATGTCACCAACATTGCAACTCTTTCTAACCTCACTGCTGATGAACTTCTTCATTTCGAAGCCCATGAGCTAGCAATGCAATGCATCCTTTTGGGATTACCCAATCCGATCCTTCGAAGTGTTGATGCTCAAAAGACTGCTAAAGCAATGTGGGAACATATTCATCTTCTCATGGAAGGCACTGAACTCAATCAAGAAGACATGGAATCAAAAATCTACTTGGCTTATGAACACCTCATGATTGAACCTGGGGAGACATTAGAGTCTTATCATCATCGATTTTCAGACATCATCAATGACTTGGACAAACACAACATAATTATGCCAAGAATTGCAGTCAACACTAAGTTCCTGAGTAGTCTTGGTCCTGATTGGGAAAAGTATGTCATTTTCATTCGTCAAGCAAAGAATCTTCATCATGCTACATACGGATTGTTGTACGACTATTTGGAGCCTCATCAAAAAGAAGTTGACAAAGAAAGGGTTATCCGTCGACAAAATGTTACACCTTCACTTCCGGATAATCAACAATTAGCTTTGTGGGCTCAAGCTTGTTATCCTCAATTCCCGACCTTACAAACTGTATTCACAAATCCTCCACAACCCACTGCTCAACCAACTGCAACAATCACACCATATGATCCATCAAAGAAACAATCTCAAGAAACTCAATTGGTTCCATACAACAACAACAATGATCAAGCACTTTACAGTGAATCCAATGAAGATGCAGAAATTCGATGCATTGCAACAAGAGTTTGTCATGATTGCTAGAGCCTTCGGCCGATACTTTAACAAATCCAACAATCGCATTCGTACCTCATCTAACACAAGGAATCAGGCTGTTGTTAACAATGGACGTGTTGAAGTTCAGAATCATGGTAATGTTCGTCATATGGGCGGTGGTCAAGGGTTTAATGCTATGGGGAGGAATAACATGGGTGCTCCGCAACAACAAAGGGCTCAAGTGGTTGAACAGGGTAGTGCTCAGAATGGGATTAATAGTCTTCGTTGCTATAACTGTAATGAGAAGGGACACCTGGCTAATTCATGTCCAAAGCCGAGGACTAGAGGCAGTGCCTATCACAAGGAGGCTTTACTCTTGGCTCTCAAGGACGAAGCTGGTGGAACCCTCACAAACAAAGGCGTTATGGCGATGGACTCAGATGATACTATGGAGGAATTGAGGCTAATGCAGCAGTGATTATGTTGATGGTAAACATGCAAGAACTCTACATGAGTGACACGAGCCCGTGTGACACTAACGGCTTGTCTCGTGTACGGATCAAACCATATTCATTACTGATATGATATCTCTGCCTATATTTGCATCCGACGAGGCTTAGACTGTTCAACATGAGCCGTCTACATCTCATTCCGATGATAATCTAATAGATCCCGTAGTTATATTTGACGATCAAGATGACCTCATGGTTCACATTGATAATCAAGTTGACTCCGTGGTTATACTTGAGGATCTGACTAATGATCATGTTGAGACTCACGTTGAACAAGCTGAACTTCCGTCTGAGCTCATGACCTTACTTAAAGACCAAGAATCTCGCCTGAAAATATGCAAGGACCTCAATCAGCAATTACACACTAAAATGCCTTTGTTGAGAGATATTGAATGCTTAAAGAGGCAACTCAACGTTTTTAAAACTCAAGAAAAACGTGAACAAGGTTTTGAAGTCACTTTTGCTAAATCACATAAAAACGAAAAATCACAAGAATGACAGATACGTGATCTAGTCGCATCCAAGAATGCTTTGTTGTCTCAAATAGAACAACTGAAATATGATCATAAACAAAAAATTAACGCTCTTACTTTGGAAAATCAAAAAGCCAAGGCTGAGTTGTTAACTTGTCAAAAACAGTTCTCGAAATACAAAAAGCATTCAACGAAATGAATAGATGCCTATCTTGAGGAAATTGTCGACTTACAAAACAAAATCAAAGAGTTTCGAAATGTTATTTATAAACATGGTGAATCAATCACAACGATTCAAAAGTTTACTTTCAAACCAAATCCAAATGGATATGGACCGAATCTTGCTGATTATAAACCTAAGTTTTCAAATAGAGCATTCAAACCAAATCCTGAAGTTTACAGAACATAGAATTGATGATTCCATAATGAGTGTTGTTGAATATAATCGTCAAGAGGAATTAGATGCAGAAGACGAGAGTCGATCAAAATTAGAAAATGTTGTTTATAACAAACCATTTAATTATTCAAAAGCTGTCACTTTCGTCGCACAAAAGGATACTTCTAACACACCTTGGATTATCACACCTATTTCTTAGTCTTCGAATGTTGGTCCCCAACCCAACTCTGCACAAATTAATGGTCCTTTACCTTTACTCAGTGAAGTAAAATCAATACTCGAAAATCGTCAAATTCTTAGATATTTTGACATTTTCATTTCTGACATCAAACTTTTAGAACGTGAGATTGAATTTCATTCTGAAATAAAAGTTGAACATTTTCAATCGCCTCGGTAGAGCACAAAGAGATATTTTTCAGAAAAGAATTTTACCTCATGTTCAAAATTTGAAAAATTATGCATTGTATTGGGAAAGGGAATTTCATAAGGAACTTGGACTGATGAAAATAGTTTTCGAGAAAACAGAAACATCTATTTCAAATACAAAACTTAAAAAGAAAATGTTACGAAAAGATGTTGATCGACTCTTGGAAGATGTTATCTATGCTGATATCCATAATGTGGTGTTATTATATTCTGTTGTATATGCATTTGATTATATCTCTGCGATTCATTGATTGTTGCAAATGTTGAGAATACTAATTTTGTGTATCAAATCAAGTCTTTAAAAGTTGAAAATGAACGAGTGACAAACGAGCTTTCAAATGCAAAACGTCGTCTTCAATGGTGTCAAAAAGATTGTCATACTCGTGAACTCGCTTGGCAAAACAAACTTCACCAGTTGCATACAAAAGTTCTTACTCCAAAAATTGAGCAATTGGTTGATGAAAATGTGTCTTTGAAGTGTCAAATCTCAAAATATGAACAAGAACTTTCTAAAATTAAAAATGCACATAGTGTCATATCTGATTCACTCAAAAAGACTCGTGCTAAAGCGTCAAAAGACCTTGATGATCATCTTGCATACATGAATGATGTCTTACGACGAGATGGTCTCACTCGTCACGAAAATCTTAATTTGTTACACACTATCCATGATCTTAAAGCAGAGTTGGTGAAACTTAAGCAAGATAGGAATAATAACACTGTAGTATCAGCATCTACACAGATTCAAAATGACTCTAGAACATCTAATGACAAATCACAAGAAACTAATGTGCTTCCCTCTACTGAAATAGGAATAGTTGCCTCTTTTCCCAACCCCTGCACTTCACAACCTAGGAGCAATACAAGGAAGAATAGGAAGTTGCAACGTAAGAAAAGAACAATAAAGAATGCTGAAGTAGAAGAACACCCTCGGACTTTGAATAAAACTCAAGTTGCACCTACTTTAGATATTGCGTCTGACAAATGTAATTGAAAAAGTGATGTAACGAATGCTGAACCTTTAAGTACTTTTGATGTTAAGTCCTGAAGCTTCTTTTTGTTATATGTCGTAAAAGTATGCTTTCTGATTGTCATGATATATGTGTTGCTAAAACTATCTTGTCTCGTTTACGAAATCCTAAGAAACGGAATACCACTAGGCCCACTAAAGCTTCTAAGTCTGTGCTTGGTAAACCACCCTCTTTAGATTCTAAGTTAAGCATTGATGTCCCTATAGCTCCATTATCACCTCCAAGGAACATAGTACCACCTAGTGCATTCACTAAAACTAAAGCAAAGACTAGTTGGAGATGGCAGAAATGGTTACACAATACACTTGGATTTAAATGGATACCTAAAATCATTGATATGTGTGTTTCTACTATAACTGCTTCAAAACCATCTAACTCTTCGGGTTCCACATCTACTTCTATTCCATCTGTGTCGTCTGTGTGGCAATGCAGGTGATGATCATCTATGGGTTGTTGATAGCGGATGTTCCCGGCACATGACAGGCAATCTCAAATTGTTATCAAACTTTATTTCAAAGTTCATTTGCACTGTCAGGTTTGGGAATGATCACTTCGCAGCTATCATGGGCTACGGAGATTACATCAATGGCAACATCGAAATTAGCAGGGTTTATTATGTGAAAGGCCTCGGTCATAATCTCTTCTCTGTTGGTCAGTTTTGTGATGGAGATTTGGAAGTTGCTTTTAGGGAGAAAACTTGTTTCATTCGTGATATACAAGGAAACGATCTTATGTCTAGTCAACGCACATCAAGTCTCTACATTATCTCCATGCAAGACATGATTGCTTCATCTCCCATCTGTCTACTTTGTAAGGCTACATCTACAAAATCTTGGCTATGGCACCGTCGTCTCTTACATTTAAAATTTCAAACCATAACCAACCTTGCTTGATACAAACTAGTTGAAGGTCTCCCAAGATTTCGGTATTCTAAAGATCACCTATGCTCAGCCTGTGAACAAGGGAAAAACACTCGTGCTCACTTTCCTTCAAAGGTGGAACACAGCTCACATCATGTGCTTCATCTTCTTCACATGGATTTGTGTGGCCCGATGCGAGTGCACACGATTAATGGCAAATGCTACATCTTGGTAATTGTAGATGACTACTTAAGATGGACTTGGGTTTATTTCCTTCGAAGTAAAGATCAAGCTCCACAGATGATCATCACCTTTCTCACAAAAATTCAAGTTCAGCTACGGAACACAGTCAGACAAATCCGAACAAACAAAGGAACTGAATTTGTGAATCAAACTCTTCGTGAATATTATGAGAAAGTGGGAATTGAGCATCAAACATCAATTCCACATACCCCAGAACAAAACGGAGTTATTGAAAGACGAAATTGTACGTTAGTGGAAGCTGCCAAAACGATGTTAATCAATGCTAAACTTCCAGATTACTTATGGGCTGAAGCCGTCTCAACTGCATGCTACACTCAGAATCGCTCAATGATTACAAAACGCCACAACAAAACACCTTTTGAGCTTATCCACAACCGAAAACCGAATCTCAAACACTTTCATGTATTTGGATCCATATGCTACCCGAATAATGATCGTGATGACTTTGGAAATGTAACACCCCCAAATTTGTTTAGCGAAAGCATACGTGTTATGGGGAATGTTACGAAATCGGAGATCACAACACAAGTAATAAAGAACGGAATACATACTCCGTGTTAATTTCATAAAATAGTTTTAAAACATTATCTTACAACATTGTTTAGATAAAATGGGCACATCCCATAAGTTCAGTGGTCCCAATTTAAAAACATCGTTATGTGTAAAAACACTTCTTTAGATATTACTACGACCATTTACCGCCATCTTGCCTTGCATCCATGATCACAAACTAAGCACCTGAGAAAATATGCTAAAAAGGTCAGCTAAAAGCTGGTGAGTTCATAGGTTTAAATTTAAAGCAGTAAGTTTGGACCATAATCAAAGTCATATAATCATTACAACGAATATAATGATATATGGATGAATGTCTATTACGTTAGTTCTAAGTTCATGCAACCGATACTACGACAGTTTCTGTATGCTAAAAGATATCATACAATATATAGGCCCATTACGAGTGTTTTGTCCCTCAACACTCGATTTCGACATGGTATACGTTTCGCCTTGGCCTAAGCATGGCCAACCGAACGGAGGAGTCACCCTCAATAGATCTATTTATAACATTCGTGCTTCCCAATGGGGAACTAACGGTTCATGAAATAGGGGCATTTCTAGGGACATAAGGGCTTAGGCTAAACCACGTAATAGTAATCATGCAATAGTTTAGGTCCATAAAAAGGTTTTGCATATTTTCTCACCCCAAAATGTATAAAACAGTTTATCAAGTAAAAGAGGGGCTATGAAAACTCACCTTAGCAAATGTGCAATCCAAAAGTGGGGTTTAGTGAATGTTGTGATGCGGCACCAACACGCGACCTAGATAAGGAGGGCAATGTTTTAGTTCATTGTTTTAAGTATCACTTACTTAAAATAGTTCAATTGTTTTTATAATTGTATTAAAACCAAAGCTTTAGTTTGTAAAAATGATTAAATGGTTTTACTAGTAAGTATCTGAAGTATATATACTTTTCATGTTGACAATATTACAATATTAAAATCCAATAGTTGGTTTGAAAACATTTACGTTATTCTTTTAGTAAGTATATAATGTGTATATACTTATTTAAGTTGACACATGATAGTAGTGTCGAAAATCAAATATTGGTTTATTTATTTTCTAATTGTATTTAGAAGACACTTGAGTTAAATTTGAAGACTTTCAATTTAATATATGATAAAATGACATAGTGGTCTTTATTTATTTATCATAATTTGTTCTTAATATATATAATTCTAAACTAGAAATTTACTTGACATACATGTGTTTATATATTGACGTTAAACGTTGATGTAGACATTATTAAGTGATTCATGTTTTAAAGCACTTGTTGTCTCCTAAATAAATCTGTCACTTGTTTACTTGTTAACTCGTGTATGCTTATGTATAAATATGTAGTAAAATTTTGAGTACGCGGAAATGAGTTTATTTATCGTTGGACAATTGTTTAATGTTTCACGTCTTATCTTGCGAGTTAGTTAAGACTACCCAAACGAACACCCCGAAACCTTCATGGGCTGTGGCCCGGTGTAGTTAGTAGCAGGGTACACGGATTGGGCCTAGGCCCGAAGGGATATATATGCAAGAAATTGGTTTTTGGCTAAATAGTGGCTTAGGGAAATTGGGTTGAAGCGTTAGACTGGGCTGCGGCCCAAGGAGATACAGAAAGGTTGTTTGTACAAGTTGTTGGAAAATTTAGATTGTCACCACAAGGCTTTAATGTATTCCTTCCTACTTGACACATGAGTATCTTGGTGACAGTTTTATACTCGTGTGTTAGACTCACAATCTTTGGCTCGCTATATATGACAAGTGAAGTTGTTTTGATTTGCAAGCTCTAGACGGCCATATGGGTTTCTTGACATAAGTTATAAGGTCGCAATACATGAAAAAGAGGATGGATACATGATCTATACTTAACACCACCCTTGTGATCTTATGTTAACAGGGAGTAGTAAATACTTATTTTTCTCACCCTATATACCCATTCATATAGCAAAAAGGAAGATGAGCAAAGACTAGTTCAAGATTTACAAGTCGATACCCATGTTGACGAGACGCTGTGGTACAACCATAGCTAGATTTTCGACCCATAATGAGGACCAACCACGACTTACATAAGTGCGACTAATCCTAAACACAAGACGTTGCGGTAACAACCTACTTCTCAAGTTATCATTTCCTTATGGCATAGAAATGGTTTCTTTAGTATATGACTTTTATCGACACTAAGAATGACACTAAGGTCGACTGGAAAAAAAGAGTACGAGCATCAAACATGGGTTCCTAGTCGAACCAAACAATAATTCAACATCTCATTACCAAAACTCAATACCATGACTCTAATATGATATTTTTACTCCCTACACGATTTGTAAAACTTAACCTTTCTAATTTTCTTGGTTTATACATCTCGACAGGAACCATTCTAACAAGTCAATGACCAATTTCAAGTTTCAAAGTGAGAATTTTATTATCATAACGAAAGATTATACATTCTTTACCACACTTATCTTACAAACTCAAATAAAAAACAAGACACCACCATTTAACATTTCATTAACAAAAATTAACAAAGTTTATTGTACAACAAATTTTCAAGAAGGAAAGAAATAAAGGATGAACCTTATTTTTACTAATATGATATTTTTACTCCCTACGCAGGGACTTCACGACTGTGTAGGTAAATGGGTTACATTTTATTTAATTTTGCAAAGTTTATTGTACAACAAATTTTCAAGAGGGGGGGGGGGTTCGGTTTACTTGGGGTAGGTAAATGGGTTACATTTTATTTAATTTTGCAAAGTTTTTATGTTGTTGTATATTTTTATTTACTAAGTGTTGTAAATTAAAAGTTATGGCTGTGTTAAATATTTTAGTGTCCCGCGGATTAAAACCGTGACTGAAGTACTAAGGTTTGGAAATTTTTATAATGTAATATCTCATGAATATGTTTCTGAATTATTATTATCTTGATAATAATTTCCTTTACGGGGGTTTATCATTTGTTTTATTTGCCCTTATCATAGTGTCGGTACACGTGCAGTGTCGGTCACTGGGGAAAACGAGATAACCTCTCGTCTTACAATTTAATCATAAGACAATAATGAAATATTCATATAATGAAATGAATGCAAAAGTAATGCAATAGGCTACTGTATGCGAGTTATCTACTCAAATGATCAGACAAAGCTTATGCATGCTTAATGACTAGGTTTAGTAATAATAAATTACCATTTATTATTTAATTATGAGTGAAAATTTACCGTGTGTCACATCCTCCCCGCCTT
This sequence comes from Chrysanthemum makinoi, assembly GCA_910596185.1. Taxonomy (NCBI): domain Eukaryota; kingdom Viridiplantae; phylum Streptophyta; class Magnoliopsida; order Asterales; family Asteraceae; genus Chrysanthemum; species Chrysanthemum makinoi. Next base: position 199,278,497 of record OU343221.1, read on the forward strand.
AGAAGAAAAACCGTCCTCGGTTTTTAGTTAGAGTTACTTCTTTGAAGTTGAGCAAAGATGTGGGTATTTACGCTTGAATTCATCTTCACGTTCCCACGTGTATTCTGGACCTCTTTGAGAGTTCCAACGGACTTTAACGATAGGAATACGGCTTTGCTTAAGCCGTTTGATCTCTCTATCCATAATCTCAATGGGTTCCTCGACGAAATTCAACCTTTCGTCAACTTGGATTTCTTTCAAGGGTATAGCGAGAGTTTCATCCGAAAGACATTTCTTCAAGTTGCATACGTGAAACACGTTGTGCACAGAGCTGAGTTCTTATTGTAATTCGAGTCGGTAGGCTACCGGCCCGATTCTTGCGAGAATTTTGAAAGGTCCAATGTAACGAGGGTTTAACTTTCCACGTTTTCGAAACGGATTACTTTCCATGGCCAAATTTTAGCATAACTTTATCTCCCACTTGGAACTCAAGTGGTTTCCTTCTTTTGTCCGCGTAACTCTTTTGACGGTCACGAGCTGCTTGCAGTCGATTTTTGATTTGTACAATCTTCTCAGTAGTTTCTTGGATTAACTCCGGACCAGTAAGTTGACTTTCTCCGACTTCGGCCCAACACACAGGTGATCTACACTTTCGACCATAGAGTGCTTCATATGGTGCAGCTTTGATGCTTGTGTGATAGCTGTTGTTGTAAGAAAACTCGGCTAATGGCAAGTGTTTATCCCAGCCATTTCCAAAATCTATCACACATGCTCTTAACATATCCTCCAGAGTTTGAATGGTCCTTTCGCTTTGCCCATCAGTTTGAGGGTGGTAAGCAGTGCTCATGTCAAGGTTAGATCCTAAGGCATCTTGAAGTGACTTCCAGAAGTTTGAGGTAAAACGGCTATCTCTATCTGAGATGATGGAGATGGGTACACCATGACGTGCGATGATTTCCTTCAGGTACAATCGTGCAAGTTTGTCCATTCTGTCACTTTCTTTCATCGGTAGGAAATGTGCTGACTTGGTGAGACAGTCAACTATTACCCAAATAGTGTCGTAGCCATTAGAGGTTTTAGGTAGCTTAGTGATAAAGTCCATTGTTATACGTTCCCATTTCCATTCGGGAATGTCGGGTTGTACTAGTAGACCGGAGGGTCTCTGGTGCTCGGCTTTAACTTTTGAACAGGTTAAACACTGGCTGACATATGTTGCAATGTCGGCTTTCATGTTTGGCCACCAGTACAATTTCTTCAGATCGAGATACATCTTGTCGGATCCTGGGTGGATGGAGTATTTAGATTTATGGGATTCGTGCATAATGATATCGCGAATTCCTCCGTAACGTGGAATCCAACTTCGATCCTTAAAACACAAAGTTCCATCCGACCTTTTTACGAATCCATTTTCACTTTCTGGCATTCCATAAAGGTTCTCATTCGGACGATTTTCTTCTTTGAGTGCTTCTGATTGAGCCTCAAGAATCTTGGATGGAAGAGGTGAACTGATCGTCATACCCAAAGATCTGACTCTAAGAGGTTTTGGTCGCTCTTTTCTACTAAGTGCATCGGCAACTACATTCGCTTTACCCGGATGGTAACGAATCTCGGAGTCGTAGTCGCTGACCAATTCCAACCATCGGCGTTGTCTCATGTTCAGTTCTTTCTGATCCAAAATGTGTTGTAGGCTTTTGTGGTCGGTGTATATGACACACTTCGTGCCATATAAATAATGTCTCCAAATCCTGAGTGCGAACACAACTGATCCTAACTCCAGGTCGTGCGTTGTGTAGGTTTTCTCATGGGTTTAACTGGCGAGAGGCGTATGCTATCACCTTCTCTCTTTGCATCAACACTGCTCCTAGCCCCTTATGTGAAGCGTCGCAATAAACGACAAAGTCTTCACTACCCTCGGGTAGGGCCAAGATAGGTGCACTACACAACTTTTCTTTAAGGAGTTGAAAAACTTCTTCTTCTTTTTCTCCCCAGTCAAACTTGGTGTTTTTCTGGGTTAGTTTGGTTAAAGATTTGGCGATCTTTGAGAAACCTTCAATAAATCTCCTGTAGTACCCAGCGAGTTCTAAGAATTGGCGTATTTCAGTGGGAGTTGTGGGTGTCGCCCAATCCTTTATTGACTCGATCTTAGCATGATCTACATGAATACCCTGGCTGTCAATTACATGACCTAGAAATTGCACAGTCGATATCCAAAACTCACACTTCGAGAACTTAGCATATAGTTCCTCCTTCTTCAGCAATTCCAAGATCAATCTAAGATGTTCCTCGTGTTCCTTCACACTCTTGGAATAAATTAGGATGTCATCGATGAAAACGATCACAAACTTGTCCAGGTAGGGTTTACACACTCGGTTCATGAGGTCCATGAACACAGCTGGTGCGTTGGTTAAACCAAAATGCATGACTTGGAACTCGTAATGTCCATAACGAGTTTTGAAGGCGGTTTTGGGAATATCTTCTTCCCGAACTCTTAGTTGATGGTATCCGGACCTTAAGTTAATTTTTGAATAAACACTCGAACCTTGAAGTTGATCGAATAAGTCATCGATCCTCGGAAGTGGGTAACGGTTCTTAATGGTTAGTTTATTCAACTCACGATAGTCGATGCACATCCTGAAAGTTCCGTCCTTCTTCTTGACGAACAGGACTGGTGCTCCCCATGGTGATGAGCTTGGTCTAATAAATCCTTTTTCCGCAAGTTCCGACAACTGGTTTGATAACTCCTGGAGTTCCGTTGGAGCTAATCGATAAGGTGCTCTTGCCACAGGTGCGGCACCAGGCACTAAATCGATTTAAAATTCAACCTGTCGGGCTGGCGGAAGTCCAGGCAAGTCTTCAGGAAAGACCTCAGGAAATTCTCTCACTATTGGCACGTCCTCCAGACGTTTTTCTTCCGTTTCTTTTTTGTCCTTTCCGGTGATTTGTGCTAGGAAGATGTGACATCCTTCCTCGATACACCTCAACACCTTGGTACAGGAAATGACATGCAGTCTTGACGCGCTACTTCTATCACTTCTGTCTCCTTCTACAGTTAGGACTTCATCTCCATAGGGTACTCGGACGAGCTTCTCGTCACAAATGATGGCAGCATGGTATTTTGATAACCAATCCATCCCGATGATGACATCGAAACTACCCAATTCTACTGGTATCAAGTCGATATTGAATGGGTGGTTTAACAGATTCAGGGTGCAACCTCTTATGATGGTATCTACCCTTTCTACGTTACCGTTAGCTAGTTCCACATTGTATGCATTGCCTAATGCAGTTGGGGCAATATCGAGTAGTGGACTAAATGCATTAGAAACAAAACTCCTATCGGCTCCCGTATCAAACAACATGGATGCATAACGGTTATTTATAAGGAACGTACCCGTCACGACATTCGGGTCTTCCTGAGCTTCCACTTTGGTCACATCATAGACACTCCCACGAGCTCCTTCGCCATTTCCCTGGTTACTCGGCTGTCTAACATTTCCCTGAATCCTGCCATTTCCATGGTTTCCTGGATTTCCTCGGTTTCCTTGATTTCCTCTATTGCCTTGGTTTCTGGTCTTTCGGCATTCATTCTTATAATGCCCTTTCTCACCACAACCAAAGCAAGTTATAGCAGCTTTTGGGTCCGGAGCTGGTGTTGTTTGAACCGTCGCCAATGACTTGGACCTGCAGTTTCTGGTCAAGTGTCTGATTTTATGATAGTTTCTCCAATCCCAGCTGCTTAAGCTCTAGCAACATTTTACCTCTTGTTTTGATTGTTGCTGTTGTTTCCATTGTTGTTGCCACGATACCCATTGTTGTTGTAGCTTCGAGAGTGGTCGTCCCATTTCCTCTTATTGTCAATCACCTTGTCCATGGAATCCTCAATAACTTGGTCCATGATTTTGTTGGCTACTTCGATGGTTTCGTAAAGATCAGCAGCCTTAGAGGTGGTGAAATTTCCCTTGATGGATGGAGGCAGTCCCCTGATGTACCTCTCCAACAACCGGGTCTCAGTTTGAACCATTTCAGGGCACAGCAAGGCTAGTTCTTGAAAACGCTGGTTATAAGTAGCCATGTTTGAGCCTTGAACTTTGAGGTTCCAAAACTCATGCTCCAGTTTCTTGATCTCATTACGAGGGCAGTATTTTCGAAGTACCATTTCCTTGAAGCTTTCCCATGGCATGGCATAGGCAACATCTATACTTGCAGATTTCAAGAAATTATTCCACCAAGTTAAGGCATCATCCGTGAAAGTGAATGATGCATACTTAACCTTAGCCTCTTCTTCACAGTTACAGATCCGGAACACAGTCTCGAGCTTCTCAATCCATCTAGTCAGACCGACAGCTCATTCGGTTCCACTAAAACCTCCAGTCATGGTCTTACGAAAATATTGATAGGTACAAGTGCGGCTGTGGGTGGCTGGTCTCGAGGTTCCAGCATTAGTAGACGAGTGGTTTGCTGCAGCCAAAGCGGCATTCACTCGCTCATTGACCAGTTGGTCTATCATAGCTTGATTCATGGTAGGTTGAATTGGAGTAACCCTAGCAGGAGTAGTGGTTTTGGCAGTTTTATCGTGTGTGACCCTGTTTGGAATAGCAGTGTTTGCAGCTTGGTTACGAGTAACCCTCGAAGGAATAGGAGTATTGGAAGCTCCACCATGGTTGGTACGGTTTGATCTTCGTTTTGGCGGCATTTCTGCAGTAAGAAAGGCGATGAGATATAGAACCTTTTAAACAAGGTAAGTGCCAGGTAATAGTGTAAATATCGCAGATAGATCATATGAGCAATCTATGAAAGAAAGAACAAGTGGATAGGAAAATAGGCTTGACATAGATAGAATTTCGGTTACAAGGTTCCTAAAGTACAAGTTGAAATACTAGTCGGGATACAAACTGAAACACAACTGAAACACGACTGAGATACAAACTGAAGTACAAGAGTCATAACCAACACTAACTGTTATAATCCAGTTTAGTGTGATACATCATGCAATAAGATCTAAGGATGTCCGCGCTCGGCACGTAATCGCTTAATGCTAGCAACCAACTCTCGCTGCGTAGCCTCTAAACTAGCGATGCGCCTCATTTGGGCGGCTAACATGGACTCCAAACCTGTAGTCCTCTGCCACTATGCTCTAGCAGTATCTCTAGCAATCCACTAGATGCGCTCTAGCTCCTCAAGTCGACCGTGCATCCGAGCCTGACCTTTGTCCAACGCCCGTGATTTGCTGTCAAGATAATCGGTAACCCAACCGAATCCTCTCATGCCTCTCTAGCTCCATACTCTCAAACAACACATCTGTGGTGCGGTCTAGACCCTCAACACGTTGCTCGTAAGCCTGGAAGCGTGCTGGATCGACTCTCTCCAACTGGTCAGTATGGACCCATAGCAAGGTCTCATGAGAATCCAACTGAATAAGTACTCTCTCAGTGAGAGTCAACTCCTCATCATCTGGAGATCCTGATAGGTCTGGCACAGGCTGTGCCTCACCCGGTTCAGCTACCTCAATCGTCTCAAGCTGTCTAGTAGTGTGAGCAAGGCGCTTCATGTCTGATGCAGATGGTATGAATGAAGGTGATGATGGACTGTAGCTCAGGCTCGCGATATGTGGTACAGAACTGATCAAACAACCAATATCCCTCCAAGAAACCTCATCACTCTCCTCCTGGCTGCGAAGGAAAGCAACTCTCTGTCCTAACCCAACTGGTGCATCAATGTCCATGTCCTCGCTCAACCTCTGAGCCATCCTGGAACTCTGTCCTATCTCCCGAATACTATGGACAATCTCCAGACCCAGTGTATCCATATCTGATGCTGTGCTAACATGTCCAGGAACGCTCTCATTTGGCATAGACTCTGGTAGCTCCTCCTCCGGATCCTCTTCCGGATCTTCTTCTGGGTCTTCCTCTGAGTAGGAATCAGTAGCTCTCCTAAGCCTCTGGTGGGGTGAAGACTCAGTGGATGATGGTGTCAATGAATCTGAAGTAGTGGAAGGACCCATGTAGGCAGCGCGGGTCATCTGAGAAGCTAGTGCAGGCATGTATGAATATTGCTCACGATATCCAGGTACTCTCACGATCATGCGAGGTTTTCGCCTGCGTGTCAATAAAGCTGATGGAGTGGTGGTGAGGGTCAGTACAGATGGAGCAGGTGCAGTGACTGGCTGAGCTGCTAGTGTGGCCTGAATGTACGGATCAGTGGCCATGTGTGCAAGCTGATGGATGGTAGGTGAGTGAGCAAGTAGGATGTTCTCCTGAACATCGTGATGGAAGGCTGGTGAAGGCATGGTCTGTGACAAGACGGTGCATATGTGTAAGTATGTGGAAAAATACTCATGATGAATATGAAATAGTGCACTAGTAAATAGGAAATAAAACATGCAATCCTATTTAAATGTCTCTAAGTAAAATGGCAAGTAAGGCAAGCGGCAACTGACGGTCGTAGTATGATGTTTTTGTAAAAAGTAGTTATAGTTTAGGGTTTATATGTACCTAGTTCTCTATAACCTAGGCTCTGATGCCAATCTGTAACACCCCCAAATTTGTTTAGCGGAAGCATACGTTTTATGGGGAATGTTACGAAATCGGAGATCACAACACAAGTAATAAAGAACGGAATACATACTCCGTTTTAATTTCATAAAATAGTTTTAAAACATTATCTTACAACATTGTTTAGATAAAATGGGCACATCCCATAAGTTCAGTGGTCCCAATTTAAAAACATCGTTATGTGTAAAAACACTTCTTTAGATATTACTACGACCATTTACCGCCATCTTGCCTTGCATCCATGATCACAAACTAAACACCTGAGAAAATATGCTAAAAAGGTCAGCTAAAAGCTGGTGAGTTCATAGGTTTAAATTTAAAACAGTAAGTTTGGACCATAATCAAAGTCATATAATCATTACAACGAATATAATGATATATGGATGAATGTCTATTACGTTAGCTCTAAGTTCATGCAACCGATACTACAACAGTTTCTGTATGCTAAAAGATATCATACAATATATAGGCCCATTGCGAGTGTTTTTTCCCTCAACACTCGATTCCGACATGGTATACGTTTCGCCTTGGCCTAAGCATGGCCAATCGAACGGAGGAGTCACCCTCAATAGATCTATTTATAACATTCGCGCTTCCCAATGGGCAATTGACGGTTAATGAAATAGGGGCCTTTCTAGGGACATAAGGGCTTAGGCTAAACCACGTAATAGTAATCATGCAATAGTTTAGGTCCATAAAAAGGTTTTGCATATTTTCTCACCCCAAAATGTATAAAATAGTTTATCAAGTAAAAGAGGGGCTATGAAAACTCACCTTAGCAAATGTGCAATCCAAAAGTGGGGTTTAGTGAATGTTGTGTGATGCTACACAGACACAGCGACCTAGATAAGGAGGACAATGTTTTAGTTCATTGTTTTAAGTATCACTTACTTAAAATAGTTCAATTGTTTTTTTTTTATAATTGTATTAAAACCAAAGCTTTAGTTTGTAAAAATGATTAAATGGTTTTACTAGTAAGTATACGAAAGTATATATACTTTTCATGTTGACAATATTACAATATTAAAATCCAATAGTTGGTTTGAAAACATTTACGTTATTCTTTTAGTAAGTATATAATGTGTATATACTTATTTAAGTTGACACATGATAGTAGTGTCGAAAATCAAATATTGGTTTATTTATTTTCTAATTGTATTTAGAAGACACTTGAGTTAAATTTGAAGACTTTCAATTTAACATATGATAAAATGACATAGTGGTCTTTATTTATTTATCATAATTTGTTCTTAATATATATAATTCTAAATGAGAAATTTACTTGACATACATGTGTTTACATATTGACGTTAAACGTTGACGTAGACATTATTAAGTGATTCATGTTTTAAAGCACTTGTTGTCTCCTAAATAAATCCGGCACTTGTTTACTTGTTAACTCGTGTATGCTTACGTATAACTATGTAATAAAATTTTGAGTACGCGGAAATGAGTTTATTTATCGTTGGACAATTGTTTAATGTTTCAAGTCTTATCTTGCGAGTTAGTTTAGACTACCCAAACGAACACCCCGAAACCTTCATGGGCTGTGGCCCGGTGTAGTTAGTAGCAGGGTACACGGATTGGGCCTAGGCCCGAAGGGATATATATGCAAGAAATTGGTTTTTGGCTAAATAGTGGCTTAGGGAAATTGGGTTGAAGCGTTAGACTGGGCTGCGGCCCAAGGAGATACAGAAAGGTTGTTTGTACAAGTTGTTGGAAAATTTAGATTGTCACCACAAGGCTTTAATGTATTCCTTCCTACTTGACACATGAGTATCTTGGTGACAGTTTTATACTCGTGTGTTAGACTCACAATCTTTGGCTCGCTATATATGACAAGTGAAGTTGTTTTGATTTGCAAGCTCTAGACGGCCATATGGGTTTCTTGACATAAGTTATAAGGTCACAATACATGAAAAAGAGGATGGATACATGATCTATACTTAAGAACACCCTTGTGATCTTATGTTAACAGGGAGTAGTAAATACTCATTTTCCTCACGCTATATACCCATTCATATAGCAAAAAGGAAGATGAGCAAAGACTAGTTCAAGATTTACAAGTCGATACCCATGTTGACGAGCGGCGTGTATACGACCATAGCTAGATTTTCGACCCATAATGAGAACCAACCATGACTTACATAAGTCACGACTAATCCTAAACACAAGACGTTGCGTAACAACCTACCTCAAGTTATCATTTCCTTATGGCGTAGAAATGGTTTCTTTAGCATATGACTTTTATCGACACTAAGAATGACACTAAGGTCGACTAAAAAAAAATATACGAGCATCAATCATGGGTTCCTAATAGAACCAAACAATAATTCAACATCTCATTACCAAAACTCAATACCATGACTCTAATATGATATTTTTACTCCCTACACGATTTGTAAAACTTAACCTTTCTAATTTTCTTGGTTTATACATCTCGAGAGGAACCATTCTAACAAGTCAATGACCAATTTCAAGTTTCAAAGTGAGAATTTTATTATCATAACGAAAGATTATACATTCTTTACCACACTTAGCTTACAAACTCAAATAAAAAACAAGACACCACCATTTAAAATTTCATTAACAAAGTTTATTGTACAACAAATTTTCAAGAAGGAAAGAAATAAAGGATGAACCTTATCAAGGTGAGACGAAAAATGATGAAGATGAAAGCTAACTCGAGAGCTCCACACAAACCGAATCTACGAAACCAACCGAGTTTAACCCACTTCACAACACCTTCGAAAACACTATTCTTTGTGGTGGATTTGAGATTTGATTTGTGTGTACCTCAGCCCTTCGAGAAGCATAAGAAAGGGGTTAAGAAGGAAAGTCTTTGACTTATCTTTCCCACATTGTAAGATGAGTGGTAACCAATTTCAGTTAACTTCTTTGTCTCTTTTGTGTCTACCTTTCCACCAATCGGCTTCCCATTGGAAGGATGGAATGAGGATAGTGACTTTTGAAGCTCTCATGGATGCTCTAAATCTTGATGAAAACATGGGCGGCGTGAGTGTTGGTGAAGACTCAACAAAGACAAACATCAAAATGCTATGAGTGAAGAGGGTATGATGAAAGAGGTGTTTCCAGACTCCATTTTAGCCATTTCTTTTGGGTTTGCGTTGACCTATTCGAAGGTAGAGAGTAGCAGGTATAAGGAAGATAAGCTTTTTCTTGGGGAGTTGTTATCTCTTTTAGAGAGAGAGACATGTGGAGAATTTGGAGGTATGGGTGACGATAAAACCAAGAAAGAAGAGGAGGGGGTTAGTTAACTTTAGGTAAATGGGTTAGATTTTATTTAATTTTGCAAAGTTTTTATGTTGTTGTATACTTTTATTTACTAGATGTTGTAAATTAAAAGTTAAGGTTGTGTTAAATATTTTAGTGTCCCGCAGATTAAAACCGTGACTGAAGTACTAAGGTTTGAAATTTTTTATAATGTAATATCTCGTGAATATGTTTCGAATTATTATTTTGATAATATTTTCCTTTGAGGGGTTTATCATTTGTTTTATTTGCCCTTATCATAGTAATAGAATGCAGCGTCGGTTAATCGGTCACTGGGAAAAACGAGATAACCTCTCGTCTTACAATTTAATCATAAGACAATAATGAAATATTCATATAATGAAATGAATGCAAAAGTAATGCAATAGGCTACTGTATGCGAGTTATCTACTCAAATGATCAGGCAAAGCTTATGCATGCTTAATGACTAGGTTTAGTAATAATAAATTACCATTTATTATTTAATTATGAGTGAAAATTTACCGTGTGTCACAGGAAAGCTCAAAGCAAAAGCTGACATTGGAGTCTTTATTGGATACTGTGATAATTCTAACGGTTACCGGATCTGGGTCGAAACAAAGCGCGGTTATGGAAATGATTCATGCAAATTTCGATGAGCTTATGAAATGGCTTCCGAGCATAACTGACTTGGAACCTGGTCATAACCGGTTTAAACTTCCCTCAAAACCCCATCATCACCGAACCTAGTCTACAACTTTCGGCGTCAAATGGGCATTATTTGCTCCTCGTTTAGTGATGATATTGATGAACGTGCACCGTTTATCCAAGTTTCCGCTGCTCCTCCGATCATATTCCGATACTTGATACACCTGTTACAACAACTCTTTGTTGAGGAAGCACCACAGTTGATTCTACAACAGCTTGAACAAACCGCACATCAACGGCCGAACGGTGATGATGTTCAACAATGAAGTACCCCACACGCAAGTTATGATCCAAATGCGTTCTTTAACCCGCTTACAATGAAAATGCTGCACGATATTGGAATCATCTACAAGCCATTTGAATCCTCCCATCACATAATGTATATCAACATCAACCTTCCCCACATCGTTGGACGAAAGACCATCCTCTAGAGAACATTATTGGTAACTCGAATCAACCGATTAGTAGCGAGACAACGTCTTCACACGCAGACGGTGAACATTGCATTTATGCACTCACCATGCAATTTGCACCTAAAACATTAAAGACGAATGACCAAGACAACCTGGATTGAATCCATGCAAGAAGAACTCAATCAGTTTAAACGTCTTGAAGTATGGAATTGGTTGAAAGACCAACAGGGGTCTTCGTCATTGGTATAAAATTGATTTGGAAAAACAAATTGGATCTGGAAGGTGTAATCATAAATAAGTCACGTCCCGGTGGCTAAGGGTTATAGACAGGAAGAGGGTATTGACTTTTAAGAATCATTCACTCCGTTGCTCGTCTTGGGCGTTGGATATTTCTCGGCGTTCGCAGCTCATATGAACATCACGGTCTTTTCGATGGACGCCAAAACTGCTAGGTAAACTGAAGAAACGATCTATGTCGCCAACCGTAAGGATTCGTTGATCCAGAGTTCCCGAACCATGTCTACAAACTAAACAAGGCTCTCTACGGACTCAAGCAAGCCCTCGGGCATGGTATGATGAGTTATCATCCTTTCTCCTTTCTCACCAATTTGTCAAAGGTTCGGTCGACCCTACCTTTATTCATACAATATCAGGGGCACACATTTTAATCGTTCAAATTTATGTGGATGACATCATTTTTGGGTCAACACATCTAAAGTACTCAAACGCTTTTCAAAACTAATGAAAAAACATTTTGAAATGTCCATGATGGGTGAACTTACATTCTTTCTAGGACGGCAAGTTCATCAATCACCCCGCGGTATTTTCTTTTCCAGAGTCAAATATGCCCTTGAACTTTTAAACAAATTTGGAATGCAAACCTGCGACACCTATGCCACACCAATGGCACATACCAAGAAACTAGACGCTGATTTACATGGGAAATTGGTGGACACTACCAAATACCGAAGTATTATTGGGTCTCTCATGTATCTAACAGCCAGCCAGACTTGTATTTGTCTGTATATCTTTGCACCCGTTATCCGTCGAGACCAAAACCTACATCTCTGGGCTAAAAGAATCCTCCGATACATAAAGGGAACCATTAACGGGGATCGGTATCCGAAGGATTCTGCTTTGAACTAATAGCTTTTGGACGATCAGCCAGAGGTTGCTTAGATTCTCGGAAAAGTACTTCAGAGCATTACAATTTCTTGGTGATAAACTGTGTCATGGCAATCGAAGCAGGGATGTACATTGTTGTCTTCAACCGGCGTAATATGTAGCCATGTTGGCGTGTTATGCTCAAGTCATTTGGATGAGAACACAACTCAAAAACTATGGTTACGTGATTTGACGTAATCTCATAACGCGACAATCGGAGTGCTATTAGATCTCGTGCAACTCTGTTCAACACTCAAAATCAAAACACATCGATCTTCGATATCATTTCATCAAGGAGCACGTGGAAAAGGTACTGTTGAATTATACTTTGTGGGTACGAATACCAAGCGGCAGATCTTCTCACCAAAGCATTAGCTCCTGCTATGTTTAATGAGTTGGTCCACCGGATTGGTATGCGGTGTTTTGACTCCGAGGAGGACTGGATGAACTTTTAAAACATTCTTAAACCACGTCCAACACCAAAACCTATTTTGTAAATATTTTTCAAAAACAAAATACAAAATTATAAAATCTGATAAAACAACAAAAATATTCTTCTATCTATATTTCTTTTAACATGGCATGTACAAATCTTCCATCAACACTTTTATCTTTCAAAATTCAGTATTTTGTCTGTTAAGTGTTGAGGGGGAGAAAGTAAATATTTTTCGGTTTCATAAAACCTTGTACTTGCATGTTACCTTATCCTAGTTGTTTCATAAAACCGTGTTTTTGATCATAAATCTGTAAGTGTCTTTACGTTCTAAACGATTATACAAACAATGGTTTTGATTCGTTTGCGAATCCAACGGTTTAAACATGTGTTTGGTGATTTTGGTTCTAAGTAAACCATGAACACAAGATCATCATTAGTGCTGCTTTTGATGATAAAATGGTGTCAAAATGTCTAAAAGTATATGTTATCATCATTTTCATTAACCAAATCCACCCAGAAACATGTTTTAATCGTTTTCATAATTAGGGTTCTTATGCGTGAAATGGGTATTTTCAATTGTGAGTGTTTTTGGTTAAATAGATGGTTAAGAGAAGTTGTTTATATGTTGAATTGATCATATCCACGTTTAAAACTTACCCAGAAACATCAATTGTGTAAGAATTCAAATTTAGGGTTTACGTTCATACGATTTGGGTATTCTTGATTCATAGGGTTTTTGATGTTAAAACTTGTTTAGAACATCTCAATAGGCCTCTAAGATATCCCAGAAACGTTTTTGTGTTAATCCTATGGTTAGAATTGTTACTCGTAAGAATTGAATTCTAGGGTTTAAGTTTTACGCTTAAACTAGATTCTTCGCATAACTGCTTAACTGTGACTCCATGTTTAGAAAGGGATTGATTATATGTGTTAATATTGATGTTGTGATGAACTTATTTCAGGATTTCTCGCATGAAAATTCGTCAAGGTTGTTAGAACTTCTACGCGATAAGGATCACCTTCAGCGTAGCAAGTTATGCGTAAGAGAAATCTTACGCGTAACCTTTACGTGTAAGGCTTTACAATGGGGACTACGCGTATCCTATGAAGGATATGCTTGATAACTAACACTAACGCTTAAGGATCACTCTTCGGTAAGCCTTGCCGTATGGTTCCATATACTTACGCGGCTCTATGTTTAAGGCCATCTTTTCCTACGGCGTAACATTTTACGTAAGTCAAGATCCTACGCATAAGCCTATTCCTACGCGTATAACCATTCCCGCTTACGCATAAGCTCGAAATTTTACGCCTTAGATCAACAAAATTATGAATTGTTACACGTACATACTTGTAAATAAATAAATCATAACATCACGAAACCAAAATGTCACTAATAAGCTTAAATGTTTAATAAGTTGTGAAAATAAGTGAAAACTTGGACTTTAAAACTAAAAGTTAATCTACTCACGAAACTCTTCACGACGTCTTTGGACTATTGGACTAACACGTGACATTGGACTCGTAACAATCATTGACATATCACATTCAATAAATAGACAATAAAATCAACTGTTGACTAACATAATGTCTTTCGATATGTTGGTTCTTTTGGCTAAATGTCTTTTAGATCACGATATGGACGTTCAAATGCAAAATGTGGATGCACCAAATGTTCTCACTATTGAAGATATCTTCCCTAATGGTTACCCAATGAAGATCGGAAAGAACAACCTCAAAGTTGATTTTGACTTTCATTATTACGAGTCGCTGTGTTGGGTGGGATTGATGCTGCTGCAGAACATACTTACAAATTACGCTACTATGCAGAGATCTACATTCACCAATTACCGCATAACACATGCAAAGGTCAAAATCTTTGTGACGGTGACATTAACAACGAACAAGTCACCATCACGACAAATTTGAGGGCTATTCTTCTTATTCT
>OU343221.1:199293047-199456559 GCA_910596185.1 Chrysanthemum makinoi
TCGACAGATCGCCGGTCATTTAATGTGTACAATACACCATTGCACACCCGTTTATGCTCATTTTATGTAGAAAGAAAGAACTATATAATAAAATATCTATATGTTACAACTGATGAAAACAAAGTGCAATCAATGCGGCGATGTGTCTCGATGTGATTGGCGTCATTTAATGTGTACAATACACCATTGCACACCGTTTATGCTCATTTTATATGTTTAATCGTTTCTCCAATACACTTATTTTGTTAACTTTCTGTTAATACAAATAAGTCAGTAAAACGTTTATTTATATTTACGATCTTCTAATGTTTTAATCGATAACAAACGAAATCATTTTAACGAAACAAATAAAATAATGTAAATAGTTTGATTCAATAGTTTTCCAACACACTAACGTTTTCACATAAAACACTAAAACAAGTATAAGTGATTTTATGATTTAGATACATATGTACAACAACTAGTGTTTACATATTGGGCTAACATATATTTAACTAAGTATATACTAAAATGGGTAAAAACAAGTTTATACTAAAATGGGTAAAACAAAGTATACTAAATGGGTAAAAACTAAGCAAATGGTACTGACCCATAACCCATGGTTTTATATAAACCACTTAACCAAGTTCATTGTATCCTTGAGATACATTGTATCTAGAAGAAAACCATGGATCAACCCATAACCCATGACCCATGACCCATAACCATACATCATGGGCAAGAGGGCGTCCACCGGATCCCTAGCTTTGTGCTAGACGGATCTTGGGAGGATCCGATCCTGGGAAGAAAGAGAATTTCTCCTCTATAAATAGTGAGCCATTTCTTCCTTTTTGCTCACCACTCACACATATACTTCCTCCAAGTATTGTACCTCTCAAACCTCAGATCCAAGAGATCTATGTAGTTTGTCTTTTCTTTTGTGTGATCTTCTAGGTTCCTCTAAAGGCGAGATCACCACTTCTTGAAGTCGAGCAAGCTCAAGTCCATGAGTTGCCATGCTTCATCATCATCAAGACAACCGAGGTTCTCTTGTTGATTGTTCTTTCTTCCTCCATAGATGTTGTGTTGAAGGCATTAGTGAAGGATGCCAAAGAGTCAAGACGAAAGCATTAGTGAAAGGTGCTTAACGTCCGTGTCAAAAGCATTAGTGAAGAATGCTAAAGATGTCAATACGAAGGCATTAGTGAAAGGGCCGCGCTGTGTCGAAGGCATTAGTGAAGGATGCCTAAGAATCAAATCAAGTGGCATTAGGGAAGAATGCCTAGGTCGTATAATCGATGAGGTGCATCGTTATACATATAAGTATTTATTTATTTCCAAGGATGGTGATATCCTTGATGGTGTTGTAATAAGGAGTGGATCTCCTTAAGTTTAGGTGTTGTGTTGTGATGGGTAGTAGTTCCTCCATAGTAATGGAACTAGGTGCTTAGCCTAGTACCTAATAAAGGGTAGGCGACGTGATAGGATTAGTTCTCCTTGGTGTGAAAGAACTCGGTGGTTAGCCTAGCACCGTATAAAAGGGTAGCGACATTGTGTTAGGTGTGGTTCACCTTGGTGTGAAAGAACTTGGTATTTAGCTTTGTACAAAGGTGTAAGCGCGTTGTGAAGGCTTCTCCCATGGAGATTGGTGTAGTGTTTACAAACTCGAAGTAGGTGACTGGGATGGAGGGTGGCAAGGAAGCTGTCCTTGTAGCAGAACCACTATAAATACTTGTGTCGGTGATGCTTCTTACTCTTTATCTTTCATTACTACGTTTATATATCTATCTATCAACGTCCAACATAAACAACCAAATAGATTGACATAAGTCGATCTAAATATTTAAAAGGAAGTTTTAAAATAGTAAAACTATTCAACCCCCCCTTCTAGTTTTCCACAAACTCATTCAATGACATAAACAAGCAACACTCCATTTTGTAACCGACTCTTAATTATTGTTAAAACTAAATCAAGTATGTTGCAAATATTTTTATCAATGTATGTAACTTTAATTATTGTCGGTTACATAATCAAATCTTTTTCTCAGCACTCACTTAAAATATAGCATTAACCCAAATCTTTGTCTCACTTATGTAACTCCATTTTATAACCGACTCTTAATTATTGGCATAAACAAGCAACACGTCACTATTGATTGTAACCGACTCATTCAATGGCATAATCAAATCTTCTTCTCCAATATTTCAAATTTTTTCTCAATTCAAAACATACATGTGTGTTCCAGCCTAATGTTGTAAATATGGCATCGATTGAAACAAACGATTTGTGTGATGCTCTCAAAGATTGTAATATGGAAAGGATCGATACGCCCTTTTGAATCATATTGTTGGTGTATATCATAAAAGGTTTGACTTTTGATTGCCCAATTTTATATCAATTTGTTCGATTATGGCCAATTTTATATAGTATAGATTTTGCCCAATTGCTCGATACAACCAATTTTATATAGTATAGATTATTAATTATGAATCAATATGAACATCTATACTATATAATAAAAAGCTACATGTTACAACTCGATGAAGCACCTGCAATCAATGCCTGATGTGTCTCGATTGTGATTGCCGGTCATTTAATGTACAATACAATACACCATTGCACACTCCCTTTATGCTTTTATGTGTTTAATCCGTTCTCCAATACACTTATTTTTGTTAACTCATTCAATGGCATAAACAAGCAACACTCCATTTTGTAACCGACTCTTAATTATTGTGAAAACTAAATCAAATATGTTGCAAATCTTTTATTTCATGTATGTAACTTTAATTATTGTGGTTACATAATCAAATCTTTTTCACGCATTTTTAAAAAATAGCATTAACACAAATCTTTTTCTCACGTATGTTACTCCATTTTGTAACCGACTCTTAATTATTGGCATAAACAAGCAACACTCCACTATTGATTGTAACCGACTCATTCAATGGCATAATCAAATCTTCCTCTTCAATATTTCAAATTTTTCTCCAATTCAAACATACATGTGTGTTCCAGCTACGATGTTGTAAACATGGCATCGATTGAAACAAACGATTTGTGTGATGCTCTTAAAGATTGTAATATGGAAAGGATTCGAACGCTTTTGAATCATATTGTTGGTGTATATCATAAAAGGTTTGACTTTCGATTGCCCAATTTTATATCAATTTGTTCGATTATGGCCAATTTTATATAGTATAGATTTTGCCCAATTCGTTCTGACAACAACCAATTATATAGTATAGATTATTAATTATTAATCAATATGAACAATTTTTTAATAACGAATCCATGATAGAAAAACCTAACAAATATTTTGGGGAAAATGTTCAGTATGATAATTGAATTTGTAACATAGTTAGACTTTTTTAAAGAAAATAGTATTGATGATTATGAGTTTTATTCCTTTTATTGATTCGGGCAAAAGTTTGAATAAATCATATTGTATAGATTGAAACAAAATAAATCATCATTAACTACCTTCTAATATATTTTCCCTTAATTTTAGCAAGTTTGTATTATATAATGGAGGAAAACTGTTAGTCTAATGCAAACATCTTTCTTCCTAAAACCAATTTAAATATCAAAAATCCTATGGCTACTTACGTTCCCGGTTTCATCAACGACTTATTCTCCGCTAAACACAATGTCAAGCTGAAGTACAATTGTTCGTATATGGTTGCAACCTGTGTTTGGAAAGCAACACATGAACAATCTTGAACTGATACTAATGGATGATCAGCAAGTATATGTGTGTTTGTTTATTTAATTTAAACGTAAAAAGTTGATTCCACACTAAAATTTAGATCGTGTTTTGGAAACAGATATCCAACAAGGGTGAGGATGGCTTTAGTGAATCGGTTCAAAACCATCGGAAGAGGTAAGTCAGAACATCAATGGTACAACCTTGGAGAAATACAACCAAATCATAGGATTAAGAAAGGGAATGCGACTAAGTTTTTTAGCCAACACTTTAGTGGAACCATGTCCTGATTTTACAAGATATGTCCATGGTTTTCATTTTCAACATTTGAACTCAATTGTTGGCCTAAAACAGGAGGATGGACAATTTAGTATGTGCTTTCCTTTTCTTTTGCAAAATTAGCTATCATACAATGAGTTATATGTGAAAAGCTAATGTTTTGTTTCATATACCCACGAGGTCGGACTACTCATTCCCGATTCCATATTCCTATCAATATTGATGAGACATCTACTTGCTCCATATGTCCTCAAGCGATCTTGCAGTGTTTGTTAAAGAAATGCAAGCTTATTGTTTTGGATGAAGCCCATGACAAATAAGCTTTGTTTGAGGCTTTAGATCTCTCATTGAGACGCATCACGGAACAAATGTGATAGTTGTGAAACACCTTTGGTGGCATGCGGTCTTTGGTGGTGATTTTAGGCAAGTGCTCCCTATTATTCCAAAAAGTTCACGGCAAGACATTGTTAGTGCATCTTTAAAGGAATCTTACTTGTGGGATCTTTGTAAAGTTCTTAAGTTAACAGATATCGTTGGATCACATCCTGATGATAAACGATATAAGGAATTTTGAATGGATATCGATAATAGGTGATGGAGAGGGGAGATGCAAATGACGGAGATGTTTCAATAGATATTCAAAAGATATACTAGGTGGTGTGTTTGTTTTATTAAGTCCTGAATTAGAACTATCACATCTTTCCAGAAGAGTGGCTAGAAAGTCTAAATCTGAACGTAATAATGTTGTTTGTTTTTTTATAATTGTCCGAATGATTTTAAGTGCTTATTTCTGCACATACGATAATAAGTAACTTATGTAAATATGAAACAAGACTTTTTATCATAAATATAACATAGTTTATAAACCATCAAATATATTATATTAACACAAGCCTTCAATCTCTTATCGAGTAGAAAGGCAAGACATTCCCCACCTCTACTGAGTAAGATCTTATATGTCTAAGCGGTCGACTCAAAAGAAAAAACAAACAATCAAAACGTCGCTCTCCTTACCCTGAGTAAAGAGGGCTATTAAGACATTTTAAAAAAGCAAACACACGCTAATTGATCGGTCTTGACCTATCACATTTATTATTGATTTCACTTATCCAAACCTTTTGAGTCACATAGATGATCCGTCATACTTACATGAAAAGGCCATTCTTGCTCAACGAATGAAGTCGTACACCTATAAATGATCATTTGCTTAAAATGTTTCCGAGGAGGAAATGGTTATCTGCGATAGTATTGATAAACGATCGGCAAAGAATAGACGAGTCCATTTTTTCACCAGACTTTATCAATGGATTGAAATTTCGGTGTTTCAAACCATTGGCTTGTGTTAAAATAGGTGTTCGATCATGTTGTTGAGAAATATTGATCAATGTAATGGATTATGTAATGGCACCGACTTATAGAACGGTTATCAAGAACTTCTATTCATTCACAAATAATTAATGGAACACATTCACATAACATATCATACCAAGATTGAGAATTACTCCGTCTGACAAAAGTTTACCTCTAAAGATCATGAGGAAACAATTTCCGTTATTAAGCCATGACAATAAAAAAGAGTCAAGGGCAACCTTTCAAAAGTTGGTTTGTACTTGCCAAGTCCGTTTACACATGGACAACTATACATGGCTCTTTCACGCCATGTAACATATTGGTTTCATAAACACATAAACAAACAATCACAGTGGGCGTATAATATGAGTTCTTAGAGAAAGTGGAAGAGTTTTGGGAACTTAGTGAGACAAAGAAAAATGATATTGAAAGCTCCAACCCTTTGCCTTGCTAGGAAAATGGTATTTATAGTTTGTTGGAATCAGTCATAAACTAGAGTTCAAGTGTTAGTCATTAATATGTAATCGTTAGCTTAATTATGGCTTTTGTAATAGTAATCAGGTTAGGCTCATGTAGAAAGCCCATGAGCCTATCCAAAACCCAATAAGTAAAGGATGGGAACTTGGTGTGCCCTAGTTCCTCCTCTAAATAATCTTGTAAACCTTCCTTAGATGGTTGGTCGTTTCATCTCAACCCTACCAAACTCCTCTTTGTCCAACTTGTTCCCCATCTATATTCTATACTTTTATATTATGTGCAAACATGGTGACCTAACAATGGTATCACCGCCAAATAGTTGGGTGAAAAGGTTTTGTTTTTGAAGTTTTGTGTTATACGCCGAACTCTCGGTTTCAAAACTTTCACGCATAAAACTCATCTTTTTCACTTTCAAATCCAAGATTCTTGTACTTTCAAGGTTATTAGGTGTTAAAGGTTAAGTTTTTGGCAAAAAGTTTCAAACTTTACGTGTATTTATTTGTTTTTAAGCTTGATTTCATTCGTGTAGCTGGTTTTACGCGTAAGGTGTATCAAAGTTTTGGATCATCAAGTTTCACACTTTTGTGTTATTTTGGTGATATTGAAGCCGTCTCACAAAAATCGGTTTAGAAACTCTTTGGGCTGAAATCTCGTTTTGGAAAATCCTACGGAACAAAACCCTAAAGTTACGCGTAGTTATCCGTGGTTTGATCTTCGCTTTTCTTGGTTTACTCAATGTTTTCTTGCTTTAAGCCGAAAACACTTCGACTTTGGATATCTTTTACACTGAGATTAGTGTAAAGGATTTTTGGGCAAAGCCCTAGTTTTACGCCTAAGCATAAAGCTACGAGTAAAAAATCTTACACCTAAGCATTTCCTTCGCATAAGCACGTCTTACGCCTAAGGAAAACTTATGCATAAGTTTCTTACTGCTAAGTCTTTAGTTTACGCATAACCTAAGGTTTAACTAACCCTACGTGTAAGCTACTCCTACGTAGTATTCTTCACTACGCGTAAGTTTGGTGTTTTTACGCCTAAGGTTTTTTTTCTTTGCCTAAGCTTGGTTTCTACGCCTAAGGACTCTTCATCAACAAAGTTTCATTCGACTACAAAGATCCATTTTACAACACAAGTTTTCAAGATGTCTCAACCACCATACTCTAACTACTTTCCTCATGTGTATCCTCAACAACAACAACAACAACAACTTAGTCCTCAACAACAACAATTCAATCTACAACAACAATTTCAACAACAACATTTTCCACAACAAGGAGCAATTCAACGACAAATGATTCAACCACCATCTAGTCTTCAAGTACAACCTTACACAAAATTTCAAAATCAACATCCATCCAGGAATACTATGAAGGAATCGTCTTGGTTTGCAAAGATGTGTGAAGCTTTAAGTAGCCAACAATCCATTCATGAGGCTGGATCACTTGATAGACCTCCAATGCTCACTCCCTGAAACTACGATCAATGGGTGATTAGGTTCTTTAGGTTTTGTGATCTAAAAAAGCCACATGGAAAGTTCTTAAAGAAGGTTATCTTGGAAGGTCCATTTCAGATGCCTACGTCATTACACTGAGATCCAAATGTCGCTCCACCAAGAGGTGATGTCACCAACATTGCAACTCTTTCTAACTCTCACGGGATGAACTTCTTCATTTCGAAGCCCATGAGCTAGCAATGCAATGCATCCTTTTGGGATTACCCAATCCGATCCTTCGAAGTGTTGATGCTCAAAAGACTGCTAAAGCAATGTAGGAACATATTCATCTTCTCATGGAAGGCACTGAACTCAATCAAGAAGACATGGAATCAAAAATCTACTTGGCTTATGAACACCTCATGATTGAACCTGGGGAGACATTAGAGTCTTATCATCATCGATTTTCAGACATCATCAATGACTTGGACAAACACAACATAATTATGCCAAGAATTGCAGTCAACACTAAGTTCCTGAGTTGTCTTGGTCCTGATTGGGAAAAGTATGTCATTTTCATTCGTCAAGCAAAGAATCTTCATCATGCTACATACGGATTATTGTACGACTATTTGGAGCCTCATCAAAAAGAAGTTGACAAAGAAAGGGTTATCCGTCGACAAAATGTTACACCTTCACTTCCGGATAATCAACAATTAGCTTTGTGGGCTCAAGCTTGTTATCCTCAATTCCCAACCTTACAAACTATATTCACAAATCCTCCACAATCCACTGCTCAACCAACTGCAACAATCACACCATATGATCCATCAAAGAAACAATCTCAAGAAACTCAATTGGTTCCATACAACAACAATGATCAAGCACTTTACAGTGAATCCAATGAAGATGCAGAAATTCGATGCATTGCAACAAGAGTTTGTCATGATTGCTAGAGCCTTCGGCCGATACTTTAACAAATCCAACAATCGCATTCGTACCTCATCTAACACAAGGAATCAGGCTGTTGTTAACAATGGACGTGTTGAAGTTCAGAATCATGGTAATGTTCGTCATATGGGCGGTGGTCAAGGGTTTAATGCTATGGGGAGGAATAACATGGGTGCTCCACAACAACAAAGGGCTCAAGTGGTTGAACAGGTAGTGCTCGAATGGGATTAATAGTCTTCGTTGCTATAACTGTAATGAGAAGGGACACCTGGCTAATTCATGTCCAAAGCCGAGGACTAGAGGCAGTGCCTATCACAAGGAGGCTTTACTCTTGGCTCAAGGACGAAGGCGGTGGAACCCTCACAAACAAAGAACGAGCGTTATGGCGAATGCGACCGAGATGATACTATGGAGGAATTGCGGCTAATGCAAAGCATTATGTTGATGGTAAACATGCAAGAACTCTACATGTGACACAGCCCCGTGTATGACACTAACGGCTTGTCTCGTAACCGGATCAAACCATATCATTATGATATGATATCTCTCGCCATATCTTATCCGACGAGGCTTAGACTTCAACATGAGCCGTCTACATCTCATTCCGATGATAATCTAATAGATCCCGTAGTTATTTGGACGATCAAGATGACCTCATGGTTCACATTGATAATCAAGTTGACTCCGTGGTTATACTTGAGGATCCGACTAATGATCATGTTGAGACTCACGTTGAACAAGCTGAACTTCCGTCTGAGCTCATGACCTTACTTAAAGACCAAGAATCTCGCCTGAAAATATGCAAGGACCTCAATCGCAATAACACACACAAAAATGCACTGTTAACCAGAGATATTGAATGCTTAAAGGCAACCTCAACGTTTTTAAAACTCAAGAAAACATGAACAAGGTTTTGAAGTCACTTTTGCTAAATCACATAAAAACGAAAAATCACAAGAATGACAGATACGATCTAGTCGCATCCAAGAATGCTTTGTTGTCTCAAATAGAACAACTGAAATATGATCATAAACAAAAAATTAACGCTCTTACTTTGGAAAATCAAAAAGCCAAGGCTGAGTTGTTAACTTGTCAAAAACAGTTCTCGAAATACAAAAAGCATTCAACGAAATGAATAGATGCCTATCTTGAGGAAATTGTCGACTTACAAAACCAAATCAAAGAGTTTCGAAATGTTATTTATAAACATGGTGAATCAATCACAACGATTCAAAAGTTTACTTTCAAACCAAATCCAAATGGATATGGACCGAATCTTGCTGATTATAAACCTAAGTTTTCAAATAGAGCATTCAAACAAATCCTGAAGTTTACAAAGGCAGAACATAGAATTGATGATTCCATTATGAGTGTTGTTGAATATCATCATCAAGAGGAATTAGATGCGGAAGACGAGAGTCGATCAAAATTAGAAAATGTTGTTTATAACAAACCATTTAATTATTCAAAAGTCTGTCACTCGCCGCACAAAAGGATACTTCTAACACACCTTGGATTATCACACCTATTTCTTAGTCTTCGAATGTTGGTCCCCAACCCAACTCTGCACAAATTAATGGTCCTTTACCTTTACTTAGTGAAGTAAAATCAATACTCGAAAATCGTCAAATTCTTAGATATTTTGACATTTTCATTTCTGACATCAAACTTTTAGAACGTGAGATTGAATTTCATTCTGAAATAAAAGTTGAACATTTTCAATCGCCTCAGGCGCGAGCACAAAGAGATATTTTTCAGAAAAGAATTTTACCTCATGTTCAAAATTTGAAAAATTATGCATTGTATTGGGAAAGGGAATTTCATAAGGAACTTGGACTGATGAAAATAGTTTTCGAGAAAACAGAAACATCTATTTCAAATACAAAACTTAAAAAGAAAATGTTACGAAAAGATGTTGATCGACTCTTGGAAGATGTTATCTATGCTGATATCCATAATGTGGTGTTATTATATTCTGTTGTATATGCATTTGATTATATCTCTGCTGATTCTGTTGATTCTGTTGCAAATGTTGAGAATACTAATTTTGTGTATCAAATCAAGTCTTTAAAAGTTGAAAATGAACGAGTGACAAACGAGCTTTCAAATGCAAAACGTCGTCTTCAATGGTGTCAAAAAGATTGTCATACTCGTGAACTCGCTTGGCAAAACAAACTTCACCAGTTGCATACAAAAGTTCTTACTCCAAAAATTGAGCAATTGGTTGATGAAAATGTGTCTTTGAAGTGTCAAATCTCAAAATATGAACAAGAACTTTCTAAAATTAAAAATGCACATAGTGTCATATCCGATTCACTCAAAAGACTCGTGCTAAAGCGTCAAAAGACCTTGATGATCATCTTGCATACATGAATGATGTCTTACGACGAGATGGTCTCACTGCATTGAAAATCTTAATTTGTTACACACTATCCATGGTCTTAAAGCAGAGTTGGTGAAACTTAAGCAAGATAGGAATATAACAACACTGTAGTATCGATCTCACCGATTCAAAATGACTCTAGAACATCTAATGACAAATCACAAGAAACTAATGTGCTTCCCTCATGAAATAGGAATAGTTGCCTCTTTTCCCAACCCCTGCACTTCACAACCTAGGAGCAATACAAGGAAGAATAGAAAGTTGCATCGTAAGAAAAGAACAATAAAGAATGTCGAAGAAGAACACCCTCGGACTTTGAATAAAACTCAAGTTGCACCTACTTTAGATATTGCGTCTGACAAATGTAATTGAAAAAGTGATGTAACGAATGCTGAACCTTTAAGTACTTTTGATGTTAAGTCTGAAGCTTCTTTTGTTATATGTCGTAAAAGTATGCTTTCTGATTGTCATGATATATGTGTTGCTAAAACTATCTTGTCTCGTTTACGAAATCCTAAGAAACGGAATACCACTAGGCCCACTAAAGCTTCTAAGTCTGTGCTTGGTAAACCACCCTCTTTAGATTCTAAGTTAAGCATTGATGTCCCTATAGCTCCATTATCACCTCCAAGGAACATAGTACCACCTAGTGCATTCACTAAAACTAAAGCAAAGACTAGTTGGAGATGGCAGAAATGGTTACACAATACACTTGGATTTAAATGGATACCTAAAATCATTGATATGTGTGTTTCTACTATAACTGCTTCGAAACCATCTAACTCTTCGGGTTCCACATCTACTTCTATTCCATTGCTCGGTGTAATGCAAGGTGATACGATCATCCTATGGGTTGTTGATAGCGGATGTTCCCGGCACATGACAGGCAATCTCAAATTGTTATCAAACTTTATTTCAAAGTTCATTTGCACTGTCAGGTTTGGGAATGATCACTTCGCAGCTATCATGGGCTACGGAGATTACATCAATGGCAACATCGAAATTAGCAGGGTTTATTATGTGAAAGGCCTCGGTCATAATCTCTTCTCTGTTGGTCAGTTTTGTGATGGAGATTTGGAAGTTGCTTTTAGGGAGAAAACTTGTTTCATTCGTGATATACAAGGAAACGATCTTATGTCTAGTCAACGTACATCAAGTCTCTACACTATCTCCATGCAAGACATGATTGCTTCATCTCCCATCTGTCTACTTTGTAAGGCTACATCTACAAAATCTTGGCTATGGCACCGGGTCTCTTCACATTTAAACTTTCAAACCATAACCAACCTTGCTTGATACAAACTAGTTGAAGGTCTCCCAAGATTTCGGTATTCTAAAGATCACCTATGCTCAGCCTGTGAACAAGGGAAAAACACTCGTGCTCACTTTCCTTCAAAGGTGGAACACAGCTCACATCATGTGCTTCATCTTCTTCATATGGATTTGTGTGGATCAGTGCACACGATTAATGGCAAATGCTACATCTTGGTAATTGTAGATGACTACTTAAGATGGACTTGGGTTTATTTCCTTCGAAGAAAAGATCAAGCTCCACAGATGATCATCACCTTTCTCACAAAAATTCAAGTTCAGCTACGGAACACAGTCAGACAAATCCGAACAAACAAAGGAACTGAATTTGTGAATCAAACTCTTCGTGAATATTATGAGAAAGTGGGAATTGAGCATCAAACATCAATTCCACATACCCCAGAACAAAACGGAGTTATTGAAAGACGAAATTGTATGCTTAGTGGAAGCCAAAACGATGTTAATCAATGCTAAACTTCCAGATTACTATGTATGGGGCCGTCTCAACTGCATGCTACACTCATAATCGCTCAATGATTACAAAACGCCACAACAAAACACCTTTTGAGCTTATCCACAACCAAAAGCCGAATCTCAAACACTTTCATGTATTTGGATCCATATGCTAATAATGATCGTGATGACTTTGGAAATGTAACACCCCAAATTTGTTTTTGAAAGCATACGTGTTATGGGGAATGTTACGAAATCGGAGATCACAACACAAGTAATAAAGAACGGAATACATACTCCGTGTTAATTTCATAAAATAGTTTTAAAACATTATCTTACAACATTGTTTAGATAAAATGGGCACATCCCATAAGTTCAGTGGTCCCAATTTAAAACATCGTTATGTGTAAAAACACTTCTTTAGATATTACTACGACCATTTACCGCCATCTTGCCTTGCATCCATGATCACAAACTAAGCACCTGAGAAAATATGCTAAAAAGGTCACTAAAAGTGGTGAGTTCATAGGTTTAAATTTAAAGCAGTAAGTTTGGACCATAATCAAAGTCATATAATCATTACAACGAATATAATGATATATGGATGAATGTCTATTACGTTAGTTCTAAGTTCATGCAACCGATACTACGACAGTTTCTGTATGCTAAAAGATATCATACAATATATAGGCCCATTACGAGTGTTTTGTCCCTCAACACTCGATTTCGACATGGTATACGTTTCCTTGGCTAAGCATAACCGAACGGAGGAGTCACCCTCAATAGATCTATTTATAACATTCGTGCTTCCCAATGGGGAACTAACGGTTCATGAAATAGGGGCATTTCTAGGGACATAAGGGCTTAGGCTAGACCACGTAATAGTAATCATGCAATAGTTTAGGTCCATAAAAAGGTTTTGCATATTTTCTCACCCCAAAATGTATAAAACAGTTTATCAAGTAAAAGAGGGGCTATGAAAACTCACCTTAGCAAATGTGCAATCCAAAAGTGGGGTTTAGTGAATGTTGTGATGCGGCACCAACACGCGACCTAGATAAGGAGGGCAATGTTTTAGTTCATTGTTTTAAGTATCACTTACTTAAAATAGTTCAATTGTTTTTATAATTGTATTAAAACCAAAGCTTTAGTTTGTAAAAATGATTAAATGGTTTTACTAGTAAGTATACGAAAGTATATATACTTTTCATGTTGACAATATTACAATATTAAAATCCAATAGTTGGTTTGAAAACATTTACGTTATTCTTTTAGTAAGTATATAATGTGTATATACTTATTTAAGTTGACACATGATAGTAGTGTCGAAAATCAAATATTGGTTTATTTATTTTCTAATTGTATTTAGAAGACACTTGAGTTAAATTTGAAGACTTTCAATTTAATATATGATAAAATGACATAGTGGTCTTTATTTATTTATCATAATTTGTTCTTAATATATATAATTCTAAACTAGAAATTTACTTGACATACATGTGTTTATATATTGACGTTAAACGTTGATGTAGACATTATTAAGTGATTCATGTTTTTAAGCACTTGTTGTCTCCTAAATAAATCTGGCACTTGTTTACTTGTTAACTCGTGTATGCTTATGTATAACTATGTAGTTTAATTTTGAGTACGCGGAAATGAGTTTATTTATCGTTGGACAATTGTTTAATGTTTCAAGTCTTATCTTGCGAGTTAATTTAGACTACCCAAACGAACACCCCGAAACCTTCATGGGCTGTGGCCCGGTGTAGTTAGTAGCAGTGGTACACGATTGGGCCTAGCCCGGGGATATATATGCAAGAAATTGGTTTTTGGCTAAATAGTGGCTTAGGGAAATTGGGTTGAAGCGTTAGACTGGGCTGCGGCCCAAGGAGATA
This sequence comes from Chrysanthemum makinoi, assembly GCA_910596185.1. Lineage (NCBI taxonomy): Eukaryota > Viridiplantae > Streptophyta > Magnoliopsida > Asterales > Asteraceae > Chrysanthemum > Chrysanthemum makinoi. The sequence continues at coordinate 199,307,265 of OU343221.1, forward strand.
CAGAAAGGTTGTTTGTACAAGTTGTTGGAAAATTTAGATTGTCACCACAAGGCTTTAATGTATTCCTTCCTACTTGACACATGAGTATCTTGGTGACAGCTTTTATACTGTGTTAGACTCACAATCTTTGGCTCGCTATATATGACAAGTGAAGTTGTTTTGATTTGCAAGCTCTAGACGGCCATATGGGTTTCTTGACATAAGTTATAAGGTCGCAATACATGAAAAAGAGGATGGATACATGATCTATACTTAACACCACCCTTGTGATCTTATGTTAACAGGGAGTAGTAAATACTTATTTTTCTCACCCTATATACCCATTCATATAGCAAAAAGGAAGATGAGCAAAGACTAGTTCAAGATTTACAAGTCGATACCCATGTTGACTAGACTGGTACAACCATAGCTAGATTTTCGACCCATAATGAGGACCAACCACGACTTACATAAGTGCGACTAATCCTAAACACAAGATGTTGCGGTAACAACCTACTTCTCAAGTTATCATTTCCTTATGGCATAGAAATGGTTTCTTTAGTATATGACTTTTATCGACACTAAGAATGACACTAAGGTCGACTAATACCATGACTCTAATATGATATTTTTACTCCCTACACGATTTGTAAAACTTAACCTTTCTAATTTTCTTGGTTTATACATCTCGCAGAGAACCATTCTAACAAGTCAATGACCAATTTCAAGTTTCAAAGTGAGAATTTTATTATCATAACGAAAGATTATACATTCTTTACCACACTTATCTTACAAACTCAAATAAAAAACAAGACACCACCATTTAACATTTCATTAACAAAAATTAACAAAGTTTATTGTACAACAAATTTTCAAGAAGGAAAGAAATAAAGGATGAACCTTATTTTTACTAATATGATATTTTTACTCCCTACGCAGGGACTTCACGACTGTGTAGGTAAATGGGTTACATTTTATTTAATTTTGCAAAGTTTATTGTACAACAAATTTTCAAGAGGGGGTCTTACTTGGGGTAGGTAAATGGGTTACATTTTATTTAATTTTGCAAAGTTTTTATGTTGTTGTATATTTTTATTTACTAAGTGTTGTAAATTAAAAGTTATGGTTGTGTTAAATATTTTAGTGTCCCGCGGATTAAAACCGTGACTGAAGTACTAAGGTTTGGAAATTTTTATAATGTAATATCTCATGAATATGTTTCTGAATTATTATTATCTTGATAATATTTTCCTTTACGGGGGTTTATCATTTGTTTTATTTGCCCTTATCATAGTGTTCTACACGTGCGTTGTCGGTCACCGGGAAAACGAGATAACCTCGTCTTTACAATTTAATCATAAGACAATAATGAAATATTCATATAATGAAATGAATGCAAAAGTAATGCAATAGGCTACTGTATGCGAGTTATCTACTCAAATGATCAGACAAAGCTTATGCATGCTTAATGACTAGGTTTAGTAATAATAAATTACCATTTATTATTTAATTATGAGTGAAAATTTACCGTGTGTCACATCCTCCCCGCCTTAGAAGAAAAACCGTCCTCGGTTTTTAGTTAGAGTTACTTGCTGAAGTTGAGCAAAGATGTGGGTATTTACGCTTGAATTCATCTTCACGTTCCCACGTGTATTCTGGACCTCTTTGAGAGTTCCAACGGACTTTAACGATAGGAATACGGCTTTGCTTAAGCCGTTTGATCTCTCTATCCATAATCTCAATGGGTTCCTCGACGAAATTCAACCTTTCGTCAACTTGGATTTCTTTCAAGGGTATAGCGAGAGTTTCATCCGAAAGACATTTCTTCAAGTTGCATAACGGAAAAACAGCAAGAGTGAGTTCTTATTGTAATTCGAGTCGGTAGGCTACCGGCCCGATTCTTGCGAGAATTTTGAAAGGTCCAATGTAACGAGGGTTTAACTTTCCACGTTTTCTGAAACGGATTACGCCTTTCCATGGCGCAAATTTTAGCATAACTTTATCTCCCACTTGGAACTCAAGTGGTTTCCTTCTTTTGTCCGCGTAACTCTTTTGACGGTCACGAGTTGCTTGCAGTCGATTTTTGATTTGTACAATCTTCTCAGTAGTTTCTTGGATTAACTCCGGACCAGTAAGTTGACTTTCTCCGACTTCGGCCCAACACACAGGTGATCTACACTTTCGACCATAGAGTGCTTCATATGGTGCAGCTTTGATGCTTGTGTGATAGCTGTTGTTGTAAGAAAACTCGGCTAATGGCAAGTGTTTATCCCAGCCATTTCCAAAATCTATCACACATGCTCTTAACATATCCTCCGTGAGTTTGAATGGTCCTTTCGCTTGCCCATCGGTTTGAGGGTGGTAAGCGCGCTCATGTCAAGGTTAGATCCTAAGGCATCTTGAAGTGACTTCCAGAAGTTTGAGGTAAAACGGCTATCTCTATCTGAGATGATGGAGATGGGTACACCATGACGCATGATGATTTCCTTCACAACAATCGGCAAGTTTGTCCATTCTGTCACTTTCTTTCATCGGTAGGAAATGTGCTGACTTGGTGAGACAGTCAACTATTACCCAAATAGTGTCGTAGCCATTAGAGGTTTTAGGTAGCTTAGTGATAAAGTCTATTGTTATACGTTCCCATTTCCATTCGGGAATGTCGGGTTGTACTAGTAGACCGGAGGGTCTCTGGTGCTCGGCTTTAACTTTTGAACAAAAACACCTGGCTGACATATGTTGCAATGTCGGCTTTCATGTTTGGCCACCAATACAATTTCTTCAGATCGAGATACATCTTGTCGGATCCCGGGTGGATGGAGTATTTAGATTTATGGGATTCGTGCATAATGATATCGCGAATTCCTCCGTAACGTGGAATCCAACTTCGATCCTTAAAACACAAGATTCCATCCGACCTTTTTACGAATCCATTTTCACTTTCTGCCATTCCGTAAAGGTTCTCATTCAGACGATTTTCTTCTTTGATCCTCAAGAATCTTGGATGGAAGAGGTGAACTGATCGTCATACCCAAAGATCTGACTCTAAGAGGTTTTGGTCGCTCTTTTCTACTAAGTGCATCGGCAACTACATTCGCTTTACCCGGATGGTAACGAATCTCGAGTCGTAGTCGACCAATTCCAACCATCGGCGTTGTCGCATGTTCAGTTCTTTTTTATCCAAAATGTGTTGTAGGCTTTTGGTCGTGTATATGACACACTTCGTGCCATATAAATAATGTCTCCAAATCCTGAGTAACACAATGATCCTAACTCCGTGTCGCTTGTGTAGGTTTTCTCATGGTTTAACTGGCGAGAGCGTATGCTATCACCTTCTCTTTGCATCAACACCGCTCCTAGCCCCTTATGTGAAGCGCCAATAAACGACAAAGTCTTCACTACCCTCAGGTAGGGCCAAGATAGGTGCACTACACAACTTTTCTTTAAGGAGTTGAAAAACTTCTTCTTCTTTTTCTCCCCAGTCAAACTTGGTGTTTTTCTGGGTTAGTTTGGTTAAAGATTTGGCGATCTTTGAGAAACCTTCAATAAATCTCCTGTAGTACCCAGCGAGTCGCCCAATCCTTTATTGACTCGATCTTAGCATGATCTACATGAATACCCTGGCTGTCAATTACATGACCTAGAAATTGCACAGTCGATATCCAAAACTCACACTTCGAGAACTTAGCATATAGTTCCTCCTTCTTCAGCAATTCCAAGATCAATCTAAGATGTTCCTCGTGTTCCTTCACACTCTTGGAATAAATTAGGATGTCATCGATGAAAACGATCACAAACTTGTTCGTAGGGTTACACACTCGCTTCACATGATGCCATCCACCAACCTTGTTTGGGAATATCTTCTTCCCGAACTCTTAGTTGATGGTATCCGGACCTTAAGTTAATTTTTGAATAAACACTCGAACCTTGAAGTTGATCGAATAAGTCATCGATCCCTGGTGGGTAACGGTTCTTAATGGTTAGTTTATTCAACTCACGAGTCGATGCACATCCTCGAAGTTCCGTCCCTTCTTCTTGACGAACAGGATGGTGCTCCCCATGGTGATGAGCTTGGTCTAATAAATCCTTTTCCGCAAGTTCCGACAACCGGTTTGATAACTCCTCGGAGTTCCGTTGGAGCTAATCGATAAGGTGCTCTTGCCACAGTGCGGCACCAGCACTAAATCGATTTAAAATTCAACCCGTCGGGCCGGCGAAGTCCGCAAGTCTTCGTGAAAGACCTCGTGAAATTCTCTCACTATTGGCACGTCCTCCGACGCTTTTTCTTCCGCTTTTTCGTCCTTTCCGGTGATTTGTGCTAGGAAGATGTGACATCCTTCCTCGATACACCTCAACACCTTGGTATAGGAAATGACATGCAGCTTGACGCCGCTACTTCTATCACTTCGTCTCCTTCTACAGCTAGGACTTCATCTCCATAGGGTATTCGGACGAGCTTTTCGTCACAAATGATGGCAGCATGGTATTTTGATAACCAATCCATCCCGATGATGACGTCGAGACTACCCAATTCTACCGTATCAAGTCGATATTGAATGGGTGGTTTAACAGATTCGGTGCAACCTCTTATGATGGTATCTACCCTTTCTACGTTACCGTTAGCTAGTTCCACATTGTATGCATTGCCTAATGCAGTTGGGGCAATATCGAGTAGTGGACTAAATGCATTAGAAACAAAACTCCTATCTCCCCGTGATCAAACAACATGGATGCATAACGGTTATTTATAAGGAACGCACTGTCACGACATTCGGTCTTCCCGAGCTTCCACTTTGGTCACATCATAGACTCTCCCACGAGCTCCTTCGCCATTTCCCCGTTACTCGCTGCCTAACATTTCCCTGAATCCGCCATTTCCATGGTTTCCTCGGATTTCCTCGGTTTCCTTGATTTCCTCTATTGCCTTGGTTTCGGTCTTTCGATTCATTCTTATAATGCCCTTCTCACCACAACCAAAGCAAGTTATAGCCTTTGGGTCCGGAGTCGGGTTTTGTTTGAACCGCCGCCAATGACTGGACCCTCAGCCTGGTCAAGTGTCTCGATTTTATGATAGTTTCTCCAATCCACCGCTTAAGCTCTAGCAACATTTTACCTCTTGTTTTGATTGTTGCTGTTGTTTCCACTGTTGTTGCCACGATACCCATTGTTGTTGTAGCCGAGAGTGGTCGCCCATTTCCTCTTATTGTCAATCACCTTGTCCATGGAATCCTCAATAACTTGGTCCATGAGTTTGTTGGCTACTTCGATGGTTTCAGAAGATCGCAGCCTTAGAGGTGGTGAAATTTCCCTTGATGGATGGAGGCAGCCCCGATGTACCTCTCCAACAACTGGGTCTCAGTTTGAACCATTTCGTGGCACAGCAAGGCTAGTTCTTGAAAACGCCGTTTATAAGTAGCCATGTTTGAGCCTTGAACTTTGAGGTTCCAAAACTCATGCTCCAGCTTTTGATCTCATTACGAGGGCGATTTTCAAGTACCATTTCCTTGAAGCTTTCCCATGGCATGGCATAGGCAACATCTATACTTGCAGATTTCAAGAAATTATTCCACCAAGTTAAGGCATCATCCGTGAAAGTGAATGATGCATACTTAACCTTAGCCTCTTCTTCACAGCACAGATCCCGAACACACCTCGAGCCAATCCATCTAGTCGACCGACAACTCATTCGGTTCCACTAAAACCTCCACCATGGTCTTACGAAAATATTGATAGGTACAAGTGCGCTGTGGGTGGTCGGTCTCGAGGTTCCATTAGTAGACGAGTGGTTTGCTGCAGCTAAAGCGGCATTCACTGCCATTGACCAGCTTGGTCTATCATAGCTTGATTCATGGTAGGTTGAATTGGAGTAACCCTAGCAGGAGTAGTGGTTTTGGCAGTTTTATCGTGTGTGACCCTGCTTTGGAATAGGTGTTTGCGCTTGGTTACGGTAACCCTCGAAGGAATAGGAGTATTGGAAGCTCCACCATGGTTGGTACGGTTTGATCTTCGCTTGGCGGCATTTCGCAGAAGAAAGGCGATGAGATATAGAACCTTTTAAACAAGGTAAGTGCCAAGTAATAGTGTAAATATCGCAGATAGATCATATGAGCAATCTATGAAAGAAAGAACAAGTGGATAGGAAAATAGGCTTGACATAGATAGAATTTCGGTTACAAGGTTCCTAAAGTACAAGTTGAAATACTAGTCGGGATACAAACTGAAACACAACTGAAACACGACTGAGATACAAACTGAAGTACAAGAGTCATAACCAACACTAACTGTTATAATCCAGTTTAGTGTGATACATCATGAAATATGATCTAAGGATGTCCGCGGCAGACGTAATCGCATGCTAGCAACCAACTCGCCAGTAGCCTCTAAACTAGCGATGCGCCTCATTTGGCGGCTAACATGGACTCCAAACCTGTAGTCTTCGCCACTGCTCTAGCAGATTCTCTAGCAATCCACTAGATGCTTCTAGCTCAAGTCGACCGTGCATCCGAGCCCGACCTTTGTCCAACGCCCGGATTTCTTGCCAAGATCTCTAACCATATCAACTTGAGCCTCAAATCGGTAACCCAACCGAATCCTCTCATGCCTCTCTAGCTCCATACTCTCAAACAACACATCTGTGGTGCGGTCTAGACCCTCAACACGTTGTAAGCCTGGAAGCGTGCTGGATCGACTCTCTCCAACCTGTCAAGATGGACCCTAGCAAGGTCTCATGAGAATCCAACTGAATAAGTACTTCTCGAGAGTCAACTCCTCATCATCTGGAGATCCTCGATAGGTCTCGGCACAGGCCGGGCTCACCCGGCTCAGCTACCTCATCGCTCTCAAGTCGTCTAAGTAGGTGAGGCGCTTCATGTCCGATGCAGATGGTATGAATGAAGGTGATGATGGACTCAGTAGCTCAGTCTCGCGATATGTGGTACAGAACGATCAAACAACCAATATCCCTCCAAGAAACTCATCACTCTCTCCCCGGGCCATGAGGAGCAACTCTGGCCCTAACCCAATGGTGCATCAATGTCCATGTCCTCGCCAACCTCTGAGCCATCCCTGGAACTCTGTCCTATCTCCCGAATACTATGGACAATCCCGCACTCCTGTATCCATATCTCGATGCTGGCTAACATGTCCGGAACGCCTCATTTGGCATAGACTCGGTAGCTCCTCCTGATCCTCTTCCCGATCTTCTTCTGGGTCTTCCTCTGAGTAGGAATCAAGAGCTCTCCTAAGCCTCTGGTGGGGTGAAGACTCGTGGATGATGGTGTCAATGACTCTGGTAGTGGAAGGACCCATGTAGGCGCGCGGGTCATCTCGGAAGAGCTAGTGCAGCATGTATGAATATTGCTCACGATATCCGTGTACTCTCACGATCATGCGAGGTTTTCGCCTGCGTGTCAATAAAGCTGATGGAGTGGTGGTGAGGGTCAGATGATGGAGCAGGTGCGTGATGGCCGAGCTGCTAGGTGGCCCGAATGTACGGATCAAGGGCCATGTGTGCAGATGGATGGTAGGTGAGTGAGCAAGTAGGATGTTCTCCCAACATCGTGATGGAAGGCTGGTGAAGGCATGGTCTGTGACAAGACGGTGCATATGTGTAAGTATGTGGAAAAATACTCATGATGAATATGAAATAGTGCACTAGTAAATAGGAAATAAAACATGCAATCCTATTTAAATGTCTCTAAGTAAAATGGCAAGTGCAAGCTGAATCGACTCAGTAGTATGATGTTTTTGTAAAAAGTAGTTATAGTTTAGGGTTTATATGTACCTAGTTCTCTATAACATTGGCTCTGATGCCAATCAGAACACCCCCAAATTTGGTTAGCGGAAGCATACGCGTTATGGGGAATGTTACTAAATCGGAGATCACAACACAAGTAATAAAGAACGGAATACATACTCCGTTTAATTTCATAAAATAGTTTTAAAACATTATCTTACAACATTGTTTAGATAAAATGGGCACATCCCATAAGTTCAGTGGTCCCAATTTAAAAACATCGTTATGTGTAAAAACACTTCTTTAGATATTACTACGACCATTTACCGCCATCTTGCCTTGCATCCATGATCACAAACTAAGCACCTGAGAAAATATGCTAAAAAGGTCACTAAAAGTGGTGAGTTCATAGGTTTAAATTTAAAACAGTAAGTTTGGACCATAATCAAAGTCATATAATCATTACAACTAATATAATGATATATGGATGAATGTCTATTACGTTAGCTCTAAGTTCATGCAACCGATACTACAGCTTCAGATGCTAAAAGATATCATACAATATATAGGCCCATCATGAGTGTTTTTCCCTCAACACTCGATTCGACATGGTATACGTTTCGCCTTGGCCTAAGCATGGCCAATCGAACGGAGGAGTCACCCTCAATAGATCTATTTATAACATTCGCGCTTCCCAATGGGCAATTGACGGTTAATGAAATAGGGGCCTTTCTAGGGACATAAGGGCTTAGGCTAAACCACGTAATAGTAATCATGCAATAGTTTAGGTCCATAAAAAGGTTTTGCATATTTTCTCACCCCAAAATGTATAAAATAGTTTATCAAGTAAAAGAGGGGCTATGAAAACTCACCTTAGCAAATGTGCAATCCAAAAGTGGGGTTTAGTGAATGTTGTGATGCGACACCGACACGCGACCTAGATAAGGAGGGCAATGTTTTAGTTCATTGTTTTAAGTATCACTTACTTAAAATAGTTCAATTGTTTTTATAATTGTATTAAAACCAAAGCTTTAGTTTGTAAAAATGATTAAATGGTTTTACTAGTAAGTATACGAAAGTATATATACTTTTCATGTTGACAATATTACAATATTAAAATCCAATAGTTGGTTTGAAAACATTTACGTTATTCTTTTAGTAAGTATATAATGTGTATATACTTATTTAAGTTGACACATGATAGTAGTGTCGAAAATCAAATATTGGTTTATTTATTTTCTAATTGTATTTAGAAGACACTTGAGTTAAATTTGAAGACTTTCAATTTAACATATGATAAAATGACATAGTGGTCTTTATTTATTTATCATAATTTGTTCTTAATATATATAATTCTAAATGAGAAATTTACTTGACATACATGTGTTTACATATTGACGTTAAACGTTGACGTAGACATTATTAAGTGATTCATGTTTTAAAGCACTTGTTGTCTCCTAAATAAATCCGGCACTTGTTTACTTGTTAACTCGTGTATGCTTACGTATAACTATGTAATAAAATTTTGAGTACGCGGAAATGAGTTTATTTATCGTTGGACAATTGTTTAATGTTTCAAGTCTTATCTTGCGAGTTAGTTTAGACTACCCAAACGAACACCCCGAAACCTTCATGGGCTCAGGCCCTGTAGTTAGTAGCAGTAACGGATTGGGCCTAGCCCAAGGGATATATATGCAAGAAATTGGTTTTGGCTAAATAGTGGCTTAGGGAATTGGGTTGGAGCGTTAGACTGGGCTGCGACCCAAGGAGATACAGAAAGGTTGTTTGTACAAGTTTTTGGAAAATTTAGATTGTCACCACAAGGCTCTAATGTATTCTTTCCTACATGACACATGAGTATCTTGGTGATACGGTTTTATGCTCGTGAGTTAGACTCACAAATCTTTGGCTCGCTATATATGACAAGTGAAGTTGTTTCGATTTGCAAGCTCTAGACGGCCATATGGGTTTCTTGACATAAGTTATAAGGTCACAATACATGAAAAAGAGGATGGATACATGATCTATACTTAAGAACACCCTTGTGATCTTATGTTAACAGGGAGTAGTAAATACTCATTTTCCTCACGCTATATACCCATTCATATAGCAAAAAGGAAGATGAGCAAAGACTAGTTCAAGATTTACAAGTCGATACCCATGTTGACGAGCCGCTGTGGTACGACCATAGCTAGATTTTCGACCCATAATGAGAACCAACCATGACTTACATAAGTGCGACTAATCCTAAACACAAGACGCTATGTAACAACCTACTTCTCAAGTTATCATTTCCTTATGGCATAGAAATGGTTTCTTTAGTATATGACTTTTATCGACACTAAGAATGACACTAAGGTCGACTAAAAAATATAATGAAAGCATCAATCATGGGTTCCTAATAGAACCAAACAATAATTCAACATCTCATTACCAAAACTCAATACCATGACTCTAATATGATATTTTTACTCCCTACACGATTTGTAAAACTTAACCTTTCTAATTTTCTTGGTTTATACATCTCGAGAGGAACCATTCTAACAAGTCAATGACCAATTTCAAGTTTCAAAGTGAGAATTTTATTATCATAACGAAAGATTATACATTCTTTACCACACTTAGCTTACAAACTCAAATAAAAAACAAGACACCACCATTTAACATTTCATTAACAAAGTTTATTGTACAACAAATTTTCAAGAAGGAAAGAAATAAAGGATGAACCTTATCAAGGTGAGACGAAAAATGATGAAGATGAAAGCTAACTCGAGAGCTCCACACAAACCGAATCTCTACCGAAACTGAACCGGAGTTTAACCCACTTCACAACACCTTCGAAAACACTATTCTTTGTGGTGGATTTGAGATTTGATTTGTGTGTACCTCAGCCCTTCGAGAAGCATAAGAAAGGGGTTAAGAAGGAAAGTCTTTGACTTATCTTTCCCACATTGTAAGATGAGTGGTAACCAATTTCAGTTAACTTCTTTGTCTCTTTTGTGTCTACCTTTCCACCAATCGGCTTCCCATTGGAAGGATGGAATGAGGATAGTGACTTTTGAAGCTCTCATGGATGCTCTAAATCTTGATGAAAACATGGGCGGCGTGAGTGTTGGTGAAGACTCAACAAAGACAAACATCAAAATGCTATGAGTGAAGAGGGTATGATGAAAGAGGTGTTTCCAGACTCCATTTTAGCCATTTCTTTTGGGTTTGCGTTGACCTATTCGAAGGTAGAGAGTAGTGTAAAGGAAGATAAGTTTTTCTGGGAGTTGTTATCTCTTTAGAGAGAGACATGTGGAGAATTTGGAGGTATGACGATAAAACCAAGAAAGAAGGGGGGGGGTTCGGTTAACTTGGGGTAGGTAAATGGGTTAGATTTTATTTAATTTTGCAAAGTTTTTATGTTGTTGTATATATTTTTATTTACTAGATGTTGTAAATTAAAAGTTAAGGTTGTGTTAAATATTTTAGTGTCCCGCAGATTAAAACCGTGACTGAAGTACTAAGGTTTGAAATTTTTTATAATGTAATATCTCGTGAATATGTTTCTGAATTATTATTATCTTGATAATATTTTCCTTTACGGGGGTTTATCATTTGTTTTATTTGCCCTTATCATAGTGTCGGTACGCGTGCAGTGTCGGTCACTCGGGAAAACGAGATAACCTCTTGTCTTACAATTTAATCATAAGACAATAATGAAATATTCATATAATGAAATGAATGCAAAAGTAATGCAATAGGCTATCAGATGCAGTTATCTACTCAAATGATCAGACAAAGCTTATGCATGCTTAATGACTAGGTTTAGTAATAATAAATTACCATTTATTATTTAATTATGAGTGAAAATTTACCGTGTGTCACAGGAAAGCTCAAAGCAAAAGCTGACATTGGAGTCTTTATTGGATACTGTGATAATTCTAACGGTTACCGGATCTGGAATCGTCGTACAAAGCAGGTTATGGAAATGATTCATGCAAATTTTGATGAGCTTACTGAAATGGCTTCTGAGTATAACAGCTTGGAACCCTCTATAACCTTAAACTTCCTCAAACCCCATCATCAGCTGAACCTAGTCTACAACTAACTCGACGTCAAATGGAACAACTATTTGCTCCTCTGTTTAGTAATGATATTGATGAACGCACCGTATCCAATGTTTCTCCGCCAACCCGATCATATTCCGATACTTGATACACCTGTTACAACAACTACTGTTGAGGAAGCACCACCAGTTGATTCTACAACAACAGTTGAACAAACCGCATCCAACGACGCTGAACCAGCTGATGATGTTCTGAACAATGAAGTACCCCCACCTGCAAGTTATGATCCAAATGCGTTCTTTAACCCGCTGCTAATGAAAATGCTGCACCTGATATTGCGGAATCATCTACAAGCCATTTGAATCCTCCCAATCTGCATAATGTATATCAACATCAACCTTCCACACATCGTTGGACGAAAGACCATCCTCTAGAGAACATTATTGGTAACTCGAATCAACCAGTCGTAACGAGACAACGTCTTCACACAGACGGTGAACATTGCATTTATGCACTCACCGTCTGCCAATTCACCTAAAACATTAAAGACGCATGACCAAAGACAACCGAATCCAAAGAAGAACTCAATCGCTTTAAACGTCTTGAAGTATGGGAATTGGTTGAAAGACCAACAGGGGTCTTCGCCATTGGTCTAAAATGGATTTGGAAAAACAAATTGGATGCTGAAGGAACCATAATCATAAATAAGTCACGCCCGGTGGCTAAGGGTTATAGACAGGAAGAGGGTATTGACTTTAAGAATCATTCACCGGTTGCTCGCCTGGGTCGCTCGATATTTCGGGCGTCAGCTCATATGAACATCACGGTCTTTCAGATGGACGCCAAAACCGCTCAATGGTAAACCGAAGAAACAGCCTATGTCAACCGAAGGATTCGTTGATCCGAGTTCCCAACCATGTCTACAAACTAAACAAGGCTCTCTGACTCAAGCAAGCCCTCTGCATGGTATGATGAGTTATCATCCTTTCTCCTTTCTCACCAATTTGTCAAAGGTTCGGTCGACCTCTTAATGTTCATACAATATCACGGGGCACACATTTTAATCGCTCAAATTTATGTGGATGACATCATTTTTGGGTCAACACATTTAAAATACTCAAACGCTTTTTCAAAACTAATGAAAAACATTTTGAAATGTCCATGATGGGTGAACTTACATTCTTTCTAGGACTCCAAGTTCATCAATCACCCCGTGGTATTTTCTTGAGTCAGTCCAAATATGCCCTTGAACTTTTAAACAAATTTGGAATGCAAAACTGTGACACCTATGCCACACCAATGGCACATACCAAGAAACTAGACGCTGATTTACATGGGAAATTGGTGGACACTACCAAATACCGAAGTATTATTGGGTCTCTCATGTATCTAATGCAAACAGACTGATATTGTCTTTGCTGTATATCTTTGCACCCGTTATCCGTCGAGACCAACTGAAACCTACATCTCTGAGGCTAAAAGAATCCTCCGATACATAAAGGGAACCATTAACTTGGGGATCTGGTATCCGAAGGATACTGGCTTTGAACTAATAGCTTTTTCAGACGCCGATCGCGAAGTTGCTTAGATTCTAAAAGTACTTCTGAGCATTACAATTTCTTGGTGATAAACCGGTGTCATGGCAATCGGAAGCAGATCGCATACATTGTTGTCTTCAACCAAAGTAATATGTAGCCATGTCGCATGTTGTGCTCAAGTCATTTGGATGAGAACACAACTCAAAGACTATGGTTACGTATTTGACGTATCTCTCGACACGCGACAATCGAAGTGCTATTATGATCTCCGTGCAACTGTTCAACACTCAAAATCAAAGCACATCGATCTTCGATATCATTTCATCAAGGAGCACGTGGAAAGGGATACCGTTGAATTATACTTTGTGGGTATGAATACCAACCGGCGATCTTCTCACCAAAGCATTAGCTCCTGCTAGGTTTAATGAGTTGGTCCACCGGATTGGTATGCGGTTTGACTCGTGAGGAACCGGATGAACTTTTAAAACATTCTTAAAAACCAGTCCAACACCAAAACTTCTTTTGTAAATATTTTTCAAAAACAAAATACAAAATTATAAAATCTGATAAAACAACAAAAATATTCTTCTATCTATATTTCTTTTAACATGGCATGTACAAATCTTCCATCAACACTTTTATCTTTCAAAATTCAGATTTTGTCTCATAAGTGTCAGGAGAAAGTAAATATTTTCGGTTTCATAAAACCTTGTACTTGCATGTTACCTCATCCTAGTTGTTTCTTTGATAATGGTGGTCACATTGTTTATCGACTCTCCCTGACTCAAATTTATAAAATTTCATTATTTGTTTCAATAGTGTCGCCAAGTTTCTTTCCATAAATCATACTTTGGTAACCAAAACATGGGCTGAATGTAAATGGTTTACAGTGTCAAATGCTCAAAGTATTTTTAATAAAACATTTCAAAATACATTTACTTCACCTCATTTATTATCCAACTACCTAAATCCTACGCCAAAGAATCATCTATCAACCGTATTTTGATCATAAACGAAGTGTCTTTATTAACGACATACAACAATGGTTTTGATTCGCTTATAATCCAACGGTTTAAACATGTGTTTGAGTGATTTTGGCGTTCTACGCGTAAGCCATGAACACAAGATCATCATTAGTGCGTTTTTGATGATAAAAATGGTGTCAAAATGTCTAAAAGTATATGTTATCATCATTTTCATTAACCAAATCCACCCAGAAACATGTTTTAATCGTTTTCATAATTAGGGTTCTTATGCGTGAAATGGGTATTTTCAATTGTGAGTGTTTTTGGTTAAATAGATGGTTAAGAGAAGTTGTTTATATGTTGAATTGATCATATCCACGTTTAAAACTTACCCAGAAACATCAATTGTGTAAGAATTCAAATTTAGGGTTTACGTTCATACGATTTGGGTATTCTTGATTCATAGGGTTTTTGATGTTAAAACTTGTTTAGAACATCTCAATAGGCCTCTAAGATATCCCAGAAACGTTTTTGTGTTAATCCTATGGTTAGAATTGTTACTCGTAAGAATTGAATTCTAGGGTTTAAGTTTTACGCTTAAACTAGATTCTTCGCATAACTGCTTAACTGTGACTCCATGTTTAGAACTGAAAGGGATTGATTATATGTGTTAATATTGATGTTGTGATGAACTTATTTCAGGATTTCTACGCATGAAAATTCAGAATCAAGGTTGTTAGAACTTCTACGCATAAGGATCACCTTACGCGTAGCAAGTTACGCATAAGAGAAATCTTACGCTAACCTTACGCAGTAAGGTTTTACAATGGGGACTACGCTGTATCCTATGAAGGATATGCGTGAACAGTAATCTTTACGCTAAGGATCACTCTACGAGTAAGCCTTACGCTAAGGTTCCATATATGCCACGCGTAGGCTCTATGTTTAAGGCCATCTTTTCCTACGCTAACATTTCTTACACGAAGTCAAGATCCTACGATAAGCCTATTCCTACGCAGTATAACCATTCCTGTTACGCATAAGCGGAATTTTACGCCTAAGCCTTAGATCAACCAAAATTATGAATTGCTACGCGTACATACTTGTAAATAAATAAATCATAACATCACGAAACCAAAATGTCACTAATAAGCTTAAATGTTTAATAAGTTGTGAAAATAAGTGAAAACTTGGACTTTAAAACTCAAAGTTAATCTACTCACTAAACTCTTCAATGACGCTTTGGACTATTGGACTAACACGCGACATTGGACTCAGAATAATCATTGACATATCACATTCAATAAATAGACAATAAAATCAACTGTTGACTAACGTAATTTCTTTCGATATGTTGTTGGTTTTGGCTAAATGTCTTTTAGATCACGATATGGACGCTCAAATGCAAAATGTGGATGCACCAAATGTTCTCACTATTGAAGATATCTTCCCTAATGGTTACCCAATGAAGATCAGAAAGAACAACCTCAAAGTTGATTTTGATAGCTTCACCTATTCTGAGTCTTCGTGTCAGATTGCAGTGGATATTCTGAAGACTCACCCTTACCGTAACATGCTTACAAATTCCTACTATGCCAGATCTACATTCACCAATTCTCGCATACAATACATAAGGTCAAAGGTCAAAATGTCAGATCAAGTGACACTTAACAACGAACAAGTCACCATCACACCAAAGAATTTGAGGGCTATTCTTCTTATTCCTATCATCGAGCCTACCAATACAATGCTATTCCAATGAAGAGGTCGTTCTCCAGCTCATGGTCGACATCGGCTATGATGAAGCTACCGGGGTAATCACAAAGCACTCATCTGTTGATCTCAAGAACATTCCCCAACCATGGAGAACCCTCTACATAATGATTGCCAAATCTGTTTCCGGACGTGATAGTGGATCAGCATCCCAAGCTCATGGAACTAAAAATATTTTGGGCTATGGTAAACATGAAACACATAGAAGTTGAAGCTCTGATATGGGAGGACATGATGTCTTACGTTAAAAATCCCGGCGCCAAGATCCAGATATCGATATACCAAACCTGGATCCAAAGAGCTCTAGGGTATAACTCGATATTCCTTGAGACTTGATGACCCCAAAACACCCGTGTTGTATGAGCCCACACTCACCGCCGATTTAAGGACTTAACAACAAAGAAACAAGGTGCGTGTTTCCGCACCATCTTCTTACCGATGCTATCAAAGAACTTTATTCGCTCAAACATTATCCGCGCAGCTGAAGCGGCAAAGTAGGTTTCATGGATGAAAATCTTCCGTACACCTACTAGGAAAACCGGAGAGGCAACAGAAGCATCACGAAAGACCGAGTACTAGAAGGTATCCGAAGAGGAGTCCATCCCGTAAAAGGAAAGTTCCATTAAAGGAGGCAATCCCTATTCCCAAACCTGAACCGCAACAAAAACCAATGGATGAAGACTCCGAGGATACTGAAACGGACAAAGAGGTCATCTACTTTGAAACTCCAACCGATGACACTCAAACATTAGCAAAACCTCCCAGTCCAAAAGCTGATAAAGGTAAAGGTAAAACTCCGCGAGCCGAAGAAGAGAGCTCGGATGAAGAACAACCGACAGAGACTACGAAAAGGTGAAGAATCTCAGACTCCAACACGCTTGCTCGTGAATTCACCCGAAAGAACTCGTGGCCCCGAGGGTCAAGGTGCACTATCTACACCAGCCTAATGCGGTTAATCAACCCGATAGGGAACCGTACCACCACCCACGATCAACAACAAAGGCGATTGGAGGACACTATCACCTATGAATTTGAGGAACCAGAAAAGGAAGAGACGGAGAAGATTTTGATAAAGATGCCGAGGTTGCAGCTAAAGAAAAAGCAGATAAAGAAGCTCAAGCTCAAGCAGATGAAGAAGCCGTGATTAAGGTAGAAGAAATGGCTAAGTCCGAAAAGATGAGGAAGTTGATTATGATGATTTTCTTCTAGATAGTCCAGACGCTCCAAGGAACTAACTTCGAGCCACCAAAAGACCCTAAGTCTCCTCATGTCTCATCATCATCGACTCGCCTTCTCACTCTTTACCTCCACCATCCAAAGGCACAACCAGATCCACATCCAAGTCAATAAAGAAACCAACCGACTCTTGGATATCCCGAGCTAAGACAAAGATTGTCAAAGCCGTCAGCAAGCAAGTCGTAAAGAAAGACCAAAAAAAAGCTGAATCAACTCGCGACAGATCAATCTTCTACAAAGACGAGATAGACAAGATGTCAAGTGAAGGGAGTATATCCGTAAGTTTATGCAACGAATGTCCAAGGGGAAATGAACCCGATGATTAGGGAATATACTCATAAGTTCCTTCTACATTGTTCCCGGAGTGACAAAAGAGATGTTCACCGACAACTCTATCCAATCTCATACAGATAGCCAAGGAAACTATAAGATCAACGCTCTAACCGTAACAATCAACCCAATCGATCCTATAGTCTTCTCCATGTGAATTGGTTTCCAAGTTGGTAACACAAATGTCAAAACGATCTGCAACATTTACCTTTGACGAAGGTAAACTGTTTGACGCATTGCTGGAATACCAACTTAAAACAAAGATGCATAGTAGAAGTTGAAAGGCCTAAGCGTCCAAGAGACGATGACGATAAGGATAAGGAGCCTAAACGCCCAAATAAAATTGGTGATTCATCCTCCATGCCACCACCACCCCAAAGGACTCCAACCGAAAGAATATCTCCACCAAGTTCTATCACAGATAAACCTAAGGACTCTGAGTTACCACCTCACACAGAGAAAACCGGTGATCACTTCGAGTACACTGGTGGTGACGATGAAGAGATCGCAGAGCCCCGACAACAACCCACCTCTCCCACCACAACAAAGAAACCAGAATCCTCATCTAATCCAAAGAAGAAGAAGAAGAAGACGAAGACAGATATTCTCTCATGGCTAGATGACGATACAAAAGAAGAATATGACTGGTTTTCTACACTTTGTGTTGCTACTCCCTCACTGCCAGAAGGTCAAGAAATGGTAGAAGGACGTACTATGGAGCATGTGAAGCTGATTCAAGAACAATTCAAAGTGAAGAAGATGACCAAGGCTGAGCTAAGGCGAATTAAGAATGATGCCTTCCAACTATTTAAAGACAGCTGAAAGTGCAATCGAGTTGAATACCATCTCAAAACATTGCACGAGCCATGTCGAACAATATCGATTGGCTCAATCCGTAAGCTAACATCGACTTCACAAGAAAAGACAAAGCTCCATACTACATGTGATCGACAAGACCTCTACCTACAATTGGCCAACCAGATCAACCCAAGATTCCATTCCGTTATTTCTTCAACAACGACTTAGAATTTCTTCTACACGTAGCGATGTTCTCCAAGAAATACGCTACATCACTCACACTTCCTTTCCCAAAGAATATACTCCAACAAAGATAGCCATCGAGGAAAATGCTACTCACATGTTTGCCGACAAAGTGGAAAAGTATGACCTTGATGCAATGTATGGGATTCACCATTTTCCGAACAAGAATCTTCTACAAAAGCTGCCAGGTTCAAATGTCGAAACACGAAGTGTTTAGTGATAAGCGGATCGTTGCTATTAAGCATGTTACTCTCTCGTCAAAGTGGGATTACACTTTCCTCAAGAAAATAGTGGTCAAACGTCAAGACGAAGAGGACTATGACTTCTGTGAAGCGGATTTTCAAAGATTGTCTCTTAACAACATTGAAGATATGTATCTAACAAAGGTACAGGGATGAATGCGACATTTCTCTACAGAAATCCAAGGTGAGTTCATCAAGTCGTTGTTAATCTTCATCAGAAGCATAGTGATCCAGAACGTAGAGACATTCAACTTGCCGGAATCGTGACGACGCTGTTAACCTCACTAAACCACAACTCGACCTTCCCGACATTAACAAACTTCCTCGCACACCTCATCGCGAAACCATTTGGAGTAGTCTACCGCAGTGAACTACACCGAAATTGCTTAATGCGTGAGAGCTTCATAAGTTTGGGGATCATACATCAAGAACGCCGAATGGTTTAGCTTATCTGTAAAGGAGATACATGAAGGCATAAGGTCAAGAAGAGATGGAATTCAAGGAGAAAAGGGATGTTAAGAGGATCATCACTGCATCGATGAAAGGTTGTTCGTAGGACCGCCTTCGTAACGCTGGAGAGTTTCGTAGTGGTCGCCCCAAAGATTTCTATCACGCTATCAACTTCCAACGCATTCGAGTTATTGCCGACTACCGATTCTGGTAACCCTTGATCGCTTTTATTATTACTTGGTTGTGTGGTTTATATTTAACTATGGCTTGTGCACACATAACAGTGTACAACCCGTACTTGTAATGAAAAGACCCCGTGGTACGCCTGCCACAATCCTTATAAAAGGAGCGAAAGCTTCTTACTTTTGAGTAAAACTAATCTAAACTTTCATTTTCAAAGTTTTGCTCAAAAGAACAACTACTTACCCTTATGATTTTTCAAAACCTCAAAAGTTTATATCACTTTTTGAGGGGGAGTATTTGTCAACAAAAATATTTGTTCTACAACGTTCTTCATGGAAATCTTCCCACAAAACTCAAAATGGTCATATTCCATATCAAAATTTCATCAAAAATAACATTTATATGCCATTTTTGAGGGGGAGAAAAATTATGTGATAAGAAATATGTTGTAACTTGCAATAGAATCATCGTGTGAATAGACTTAACCAACGAATTGACGAACTCTGAAATTCTAGTAAATCGAAAAGACTTGTCCGGGACGGGTAATAATTTCAAGCTAGTTCGCTACTGATGTAAACGTGTCTCGCATGACTTGTCCGAGTAGAATGTACCATTCGAGAAACTCTTGGTAGACATGAGCTTTGATGGGTTTGACAACCTTTCGAGGTTGTCCACACCTTCAAGGTAGTTATTAGAGCTAGTTGTCACCTAAAAGCTGACAATGTAACTCTTTAAACTATGCAACGTAATGTTGTCTCGGGGGATTGTCTATCATGAGCTGATCAATTCAAAAGTGTGGCGCTTCTCACCGCGATTTCTCTAAACTCTTAACGTGGAGTGGGGGAGTAATTATGCAAAATCTTAAAAATCTCAAACAGTGGTATTAAATGCTTTTACTCATAACCATTGTGAGAGATTTTCAATGAAAATGGTTTTATGGCAACATAGGTTAGTCATGGAGTTATAAGGTGACTAAGGTTAGGAATAACCGTCCTATGATCCGCCAGAGACGGAGGGATCTACCCAAGGACACCGCCAATAGTTAGAACTAGAAGTCCTTAGGTATGATTATAAAAGGGAGAAAATGAGAATCGGAGAAAGAAGGAGTTGAAGAATTAAAAAGAAATGCAAAGAAAAGGGTGAAAAGAAATAGCCCTCCAGATTATTCAACTTAGGGCAGACACCGGGTTCAATTCATATACTACTGTTGTCACTTGATGACACCGGTATTGAAGATCAAAGTCGTCATGGACCAAGTGACGCATGCACTAAACCTTCTTAGCCAATCAAGTTTCTCTCAACAGAAGCTTGTTTCATTCTCACAGGGAACCCTACAACTATCGGCTTTCTCTTAGAGATTGCTGGTATTGAAGAAGGAGACCCTCTCCCTAGTCTCTGATCAGGAAAACCAAAACGCACTATTGAGTCTAGAGCCACGAGATTCATCAAAAGATCTCTTAGGTGCACTTGACATTTCATCACTTGTCGTTCAACAATAAGGACGCAAGTGATACATTATCGAGTCCTTCACGATCTTAGCAATCTTGAGAACATTTATGAGAGGTTCACAATTGTGATCCTCAGTGATTGAATGGAAACTCCTGCCAGATTCAACATCAAACAGCTGGACAAGCAGGTCACTTCGTAACTCCCCGATTACGCTTAGTGTATCTCAAACGGTCTACCATGAGGTGATGCTTCTGTACCTCGCACTCATCCGAATCAGAGTGTACTTCTAGTATCGCGTTATCTCACTGTGGGACTCCGCTCAAGAACAAAGCCTTTGTAAGAATAAGAGTTATGTTTTCACACTATGTCGTTAACACACTCAAAGTTCAAACTTGTAAGTCGGGTTTATTTCTAACCCATGTTTTATGTTTTCTTCTTATGGATGCTTTATGTGGAAAAGATCGCGACTCTCCACATGCTCATACCAACAACAACACCAATTGAAGTTCTCTCAAAAGGCAACACAGTCGTAATGATTCTTCGTCAAGTCAAAGAATCTACAAAGTTTAAAGACTAAGAGAACTACATCAACATTTATGATCCAACGTTAAAGAGTGTGTGATCATGTTGGAGAAAAACGTGGAGACACTGGAGCAACGGCGGACCTGATGCGCAAACACAACATACTATCACTACCATCACAAAGAACAAAGATCAAAGAACAAAGAAAATGATGACGCCAAAGCAGAATACTTCAAAGGAAACAATTTCCCTACACCGGGAGATTGTTCAATCAAGGCACTTCTTCTAAGAAAGAATGTCGTCAAGACGCCAAAGCTACCATTACAGAGCACCCAACGTTTATATCATCAATCACTAACACTTAGGGGGAGATTGTTGGAATCACTCCTAAACTAGAGTTCAAGTGTTAGTCATTAATATGTAATAGTTAGCTTAATTATGGCTTTTATGTTAATAATCAAGGTTAGGCTCATGTAGAAAGCCCATGAGCCTATCAAAAGCCCAATAAGTAAAGGATGGGAACTTGGTGTGTTGCCTAGTTCCCTCCTATAAATAATATTGTAAACCTTCCTTAGAAGGTTGGTTGTTTATTTCATCTCAAATCCTACGCATAACTCTTCTTATTCATTCTTGTGTTTGTGTGTCTTGTTCAACCGATCTATATCTTATCTATACTTCTTATATTGATGCTTGTGTTACAAACATAGTGACCTAACATAGTTACAAGCTTAGATGCCCTCCTTCGGGCTGTGGATCAGGCATACAGTGGGTAAAGACCCGTCCGTCCTCCACGGTGTTACATAACAAACTACTTACAAACACTATATAACTATGACTACGAGCTTTCTAACAATTACATATACTTGAGTTGACCAACTCTTTAACTACCGAATTTTATAAATCCTAACAATCTCCCCCTAAGGGAGGTCACCTCAATTTACATTGAATGCAAACATATATTACATTTTGATAGTTCTTGGATTCTTGATTAAGTTCTTTGCTCTGTAGCCCGTAGTCTTTGATTCTTCATATTCCGCATGTTTTGTTAATTCAAGTGGAGCTCTTTAGCTGATCCACATGTTGGTGATTATTTGAGCCAGTTTTGAGATCATCAACCGTGGCAAATTTCTGACTCATCCTTTGTAGTGTTGCCATCATGTGAAGGTGTGACTTTTGGACCGACATGCTCACATTCTGGATCATGATATCTTCTCATCAGAGTTGCAGAAGCTTTTGTTGATTTAGGACATTTGCAGCAGCGTAGCAGAAGCATGGAGTGAAAATATCAGATTCGCTTTGCCGAAGATATGTATGTATCATGATTTATTTGAGATGAACGTGATGTGCGAGCATGCGGCTATGGAATGACGCCTCAATTCTGATTAGCTGCAACCATCGGGTGTTCCAGCAGACAACAATTAGCAATAAAAGCGCACGAAAGTGTCTTGGATCACTTTTCGTTGAATTGAGGTACACGGCCCATAGTTCCCCGTTGATCAGTACAAGTACTGCCTGTGATCAGGTATAATTCTAAGGAATCTCCTTGACATGGTTTCGCAGCTGCTCTAGCGGTTCTCAAACCGGAACGTCTCAAAGAAGACAACACGGAGTGAGTGAACCAGCGAATTAAGATTCACCGATTGATGAAAAATGATTTGAAAAACAATCATGTATTGCTTAATATAAAATGTTTTGCAATACAACGAAGGTTTTATTAGAAAATCAATTATCAATCATAAATACCCTTTTAATTTTAAAACATTAATACACAGTCGATGAGCTACAGAAAAGAATTTTTAAGCACAACGACCGGTTTTTCAAAGGTATCCGTCAATCCATTCCTGGACCAAGGTTGATTCAAGATTGAATCGCCCCATCGTTTCTATCCAGTTGTCACAAGCTTGATCTTATGAAAGATCTCACATGTCACCCACCAAGAGCTTGTTAGATGTTGGCTCTAGAAGGATTTCCATCTTCATCGTGAATACTTTACATATCATTCGGATGTTCTAGCAATACCACAAGGATAATGCGTAGGACTCTTAAATATATTCTTCCTTTCCACATTGTGTGAAACAACAAGTCTTCAAGAATAGTGTGTCCTAATTGAGATTTATTGATGATCTTTTGGCTCTAGACTCAATAGTGCACTTTTGGTTTCCTATGCCGGAGACTAGGGAGAGGATCTCCTTCTTCAATATCAACAATCTCTAAGAGAAAGTCGATAGATTATGTAGGTTCCCCGTGAGAATGAAACAAGCCCTTTTAAGAGGAACTTGAGTAGCTTGGGAAGTTTAGTGCAGTGTGTCACTGGGTCCATGCCGTCTTGTCTTCAATACTAGTGTTACCTTAGTAACCACCAGTAGCATATGAATTGAACCCGGTTTCTGCCCTAAGGTTGAATAAATGGAGGGCTATTTCTTTTCACCCTTTTCTCATTTTTTTTTAATTCTTCAACCCCTTCAGTTCTTACCGAGATTTCATAGCTAGAACCTAGTTGGGTTTATTCCAGTTCTAGCTCTATCTCAGTCCGCACTCTTCCCGTATTCTCATTTTTCTCCTTTTTTCATCATACCTAAGGACTTCTACACTATCTAGTGGATTGTCCCTAGGTAGATCCCTCTGGCTCTGGCGGGATCGTGGGACGAATACCTAATCTAACCATCCTTATATCTCCATGCATAAAATAAATTGGCAGGTCTTTTGGTATTGTTCATTTCGCCTCGAAACCAATTGAAAATCATTTGAAAATCAATCAAGGTACTTGTGATATAGAGTCAAAGCATTTTGTACCTTAATTGTTTTTGATATTTTAGAAATGCTCCCCCTCAACATGTGCTTCAAGTATTAGAAATTGTTTTAGCACATAGAGGCAAGAGGAATTTGAAATCTTAGATTAAGAATTAAAGATCCAATCTTTGATTAACATTTTCTAAAATGATCATCATCACTTCCCGATCAAATCTAGTATTTTAAATACTTTGGATAAAACAATTTTGGGAAGGATGAGGTTTTCTTATGATTGCTCCCCCACAATATGTGCATCGAGATTCGAAAGTGTTTTGCACATATTAGAGAGAACCTGCACTTAGAGACAAATCAATCACGTTTCAATCCTTTTGGTTTGATATAGATGCTCCCCTTTAACATGTGCATGGAAAATTTGAAATCGCTTGGGCACATGTAGGAGGAGTGCTTGTTATTATCTTTATAAAACCACTTATTGAATTATCAGTTTATATCCAATTTAAATCACAAATTCTCCCCCGATCACAATTTTCAAGTCCTTTGAGATTTGTGATCTCTAATAATTTAAATTGTTTTTGAAAGCTTTTGAGGATAATTGTGACTTGATTTTAAAACATTTAACTGATAAGGATCAAATTCTGAGACTTTAAACTCCAATGATTAAACATGCTTAAGTATCTTATGAAAACACAATATTAGCCTTGGTCTGGATCCAATTGTACAAAACAAATTTCTTTTTGATTATCCAAAGTTAGACCTTGCTCGTTTACATTCCAATTGTTTGAAAAATAACCTTTTTGATTTGATTGAAATCATTCTCCCCATCAATCTATGACCTAAGTTGTTGATTGAGTGTTAGAGATTTTGACAAATGATAAGTCCAGATGATTTTCAAAAAATAGAGTCCGAGTTATTTTCAAAGCAATTTTATTTTCATTAGATGACAAATATTTTTCAGAAGAATATTTAGAAGGAAAAATATTTGTGATGGATACATATGTCTTTTTGGCGACAAATATTCCTTATAAAAACTTGGTTTTTAAAATCAGAGCGTGAGATTTTAAACTTGGATGAAGCATAACTCTGTTCTTTCTTTAAAAACTGGTTACTGTCTGAAGAGACAATAAACCATCATTTTTCTCCATCATCTCTTCTTTTTTACAAAAAGTTTATGTACATTTGAACTTCATCTAAAGACCCGCACCATTCTTTGAGTGACAAATCAAAGTCCGTAGATGTTATCGAAAAACAAAAATTTGATTAAACGAGAAATAATATTTTTGGGTTTTTTCAAAGATTTTCTGATTTTTATGGGTTTTTGTTGGTTTTATAATTTTCTATTTTTCTTTTTGATAAAATATGTACAAGAGATAGATGAAGAAAAGCCTTTACTCCTCGTCTTACTCTTGAAGATGTTTGAGTGTTTTCGGTTGTAGACTCTTTAGTCCAAGTCGTGGAAGAATAAACTCAAAACGTCTATAGGAAGAGAGCTTTAGTGAAGATGTCCGCCAAATTTTACACGAAGATGACATGGCTATGTATCTCCCGCCTCTCAGGATGATGATATAGACGCATCTATTTGTTTCTTTTGGGACCAGCCACTAATTTATCTCCCAAGAATTGAGCACCACCGGATGGACTTGGCCGTGTATCTTGACACCTGCATGGTGCATCTGCATATCTTTGTTAGTGACATATCGGTGTCCTTCGGATACCAAAGTCCCATGTTAATGGTTCCTTGGAGATACCGAAAGACTCGTTTAACAGCTTCAAGGTGCTTTTGGTGGCTTAGCCGGTATCTAGCACATGCATACAGCGAACAGAATATCGGTCTACGGCTTGAGGTACATCAGGGATCCAATCATACTTCGATATTTCGTTTGATCAACCATGATCCTTGAGTTTTCCTCATCCAGTTTTGTGCGCTCCACCATGGGAGTGTCAACAGGGTCACAAGAATCAAATCCAAATTTCTTTAAAATTTCATTAGCATATTTAGATTGATTACCGAAAATGCCTCCGGGACTTTATGAAATTTGTAATCCCAAGAAAAATGGCATTTGTCCCATCATAGACATTTGAAATTTGGAGCCCATCTCCATTGAAAACCGGTCACATTCTTTAGGGTCGGTCAAGGCAAAAATAATACCATCAACATAAATTTGAACATGAATTAAGTGTTTGCCTGACTTTCTGGTGAACAATGTGGGATCAACTGCTCCTTTGCAGAATCCATTAGCTAAGAGAAACTTTGACAGTGTATCATACCATGCCCTTGGAGCTTGTTTCAAGCCATAAAGGGCCTTTTTTAAGCGATAGACATGAGTAGGATGTTCTGGATCCACAAAACCTTCATGCTGACTGACATATATGGTTTCTTTCAGATCTCCATTAAGAAAGGCAGTCTTTACATCCATCTGATAAACCATCATGTTCTTGCTTGCAGCATTAGCCAAGAAGATTCTGATTGCCTCGATACGTGCAACTGGAGAAAATGATTCCTTAAAGTCAATACCCTCCTCTTGAAGATAACCTTTTGCAACTATTCTAGCCTTGTTCTTTAGTACATCACCATGCTCATCAAGTTTTACTTTGAAGATCCATTTGAGAGCAATGATCATAGCACAGTCAGGAGCAGGTACTAATTCCCATACATCTAGACGATCGAACTCATGTATTTCCTCTTGCATTGCATTGAACCAACAGTCTTCAGACATTGTTGTTTTAACATCTTTTGGTTCGATCTTAGATAATACAGAATTGTAGAAGCACCACAAGGCATTAGTTGCAAATTGTTTACGAGTGGATACCGGACGAGAAGGATTCCCAATGATATTGTCCAATGGATGATCATGTGTCCATTTTCTAAAATGTCCGTGTGGTTGTTATTGAGAAACTGATGTAGTAGAGTTGGGGTCCCCTGATGAAGATGGTTTAGATGATGGATTAGGGGAAAAAATATTTTCAAATGGTGCATCTTCTGGAGTGGCAAAGGGGTTATCTCAATCATAGTTGGCAGAAACATTTCCATGATGTACACTCGAGGATTGAGGATTTGAGGATGATGATGAGTGATCTGCAGCAGGCGCTTCTTGACTTAGTGACACAGAAACTGATGGGTTATCTGTGTTGACTGGATTAGGAGCCGCCACTGTTGATGGTATAGATTGATCATTGACAAGAGGTTCATAGTATTCATCAAACATCAGATCAAACAATTTCTTCAAATCTTCTTCAGAAGGAGGTACATATGGAACTGCTGGTGAGGGATTATGTACAAGAGACGAACTAATGGGACTACTTAATGAATGTTGAGATGCGGGTCTAGAACTAGATTGTCCAGGAGCCATTTGCTCAGACAGCTCATCGAACGTGACGTGAATAGTTTTCATGATATCTTGGGTTCTTTTATTGTAGATTCGGTAACCCTTCCGGCTTGATGCGTAACCAACAAAAACTCTAATGTCCGCCTTAGCTCTCAACTTACCTAAATCTTGACCATCATTCGTTGGATAGCATAAAGCGCCAAATACGAAGGAAGAGAGATCGGTTTTCGGTTGTGGACTAGTTCGTATGGAGTTTTTCCATAAGTGGTGTGGATAAAGGAACGGTTTTGAGTATAGCAAGCAGTGGCAATGGCTTCATCCCAGAGAAACATTGGAACCTTTGAGTAGATTAGCATAGTTCTTGCAGCTTCCACAAGAGTCCGATTTCGTCTTTCAACTACACCGTTCTGTTGGGGAGTACGTGGAACACTTCTTTGATGGCTGATTCCAATGCTTTCATAAAACTGACTTAGTTCTTTGTTAACAAACTCAATTCCATTGTCTGTTCGGATAATTCTGACTGTTTTATTAAGTCGAACCTGCAGCTGTTTGATAAGTTTGATGATGACATCTGGAGTTTCGTCCTTTGAACTCAAAAACTTAACCCAAGTAAACCGAGAGTAGTCATCAACCACAAATAGCACATATTTCTTCCTGTTTATAGTTTGCACTCTCATGGGTCCGCACAAATA
Organism: Chrysanthemum makinoi; assembly: GCA_910596185.1. Lineage (NCBI taxonomy): Eukaryota > Viridiplantae > Streptophyta > Magnoliopsida > Asterales > Asteraceae > Chrysanthemum > Chrysanthemum makinoi. The sequence goes on from OU343221.1 coordinate 199,335,523, forward strand.
CATATGAAGAGTATGAAGAACTTCCATAATTGAGTTTGCAGGTTTGGGTTTATGGGCGTATTTCTTGCTTTTTCCCAATTGGCAGGCTGAACAAAGATGATCTTTCTCATATTTCAATCTGGGCAAACATCTTACGAGGTCCTTTCTAGAAATATCATTTATGGTTCCGAAGTTCAAATGATTGAGACGACGATGCCATAACCATGACTTTTTTTTCGAAGCCTTTGACAACAAGCAAATTGGAGAGGACTTCATCATGTCTTCGATAGAGATGGTGTACAAATTAGATCCACGTGTTCCCTTTAAAATTTCAACACCATCAAGTTCTCTAACGAAGCAAGTATGTTTTCTAAAGGCCACTTTTAGATCAGAATCACAGAATTGTCCAACAGAGAACAAATTATGACCAAGACCTTCAACATAATAAACTCTGGAGATTACACTGTCACCAACAACATAATCTTCGTAACCCATAATTTCCCCAAAGTGGTCGTTCCTGAATCTAACAGTCCCGATGAATTTACTCACGAAGTTCATGAGCCGCGAGCGATCTCCAGTCATATGCTTGGAATAGCCTGAGTCCAAATACTACAGAATGATTTGTACGACCTGCAGTTGAACACAGACAAGTATGGATGACTGGATAATTTGGATCCCCATGCAAGAATGGGTTCTATTTGGTTTGTAAACGAGATTGGAATACCCACATCAGAAGCAGAATCAATGATATCATTAGAGGTAGATGCAGGACTAGTAGTGACAGTGGATCTATTCAAAGTGTGTTCACTTCTTAAAGGTATAGTTCTACCAGTAGGCATCCATTTCCTAATGTGCATTGATCTGGATAATTTAGGGCACAATTCATTAAGATTGACTTTATGACCAGTAGGTATCCATTGATAACCTACATTACTAAATTTTCTTCCTGTTGGTTTCCAATGTTTTTTAACCCTTTTCCACCTTGGTTTTCTGACATCCTTAACCTTTACTTGTTCTAATTTACTGGAGACTTAGCAACATATTTTACTTCATTCACAGCACATTTATGATAAGTACCAGAAACCAAACATTCATTACATGTTTTTCAAATCATAGCAGAATTCGAATTAATTACAGTACGCTTATAGCTAATACTAGAATCAACACGATTCATCTTATTAAACTCAAACTTATTGTTCCTAGGGTGGTCTTCTACTTCCTTCCTTTGATTAATCTTAGCTTGCGAGGTCCTATCTTGCTTTGTATTGTTTGGAGGCTTTGACCTGCTTGTCTTAGTGTCATTGATTACTCCTGTAGAGGGAACGATGGGAACATTAGTTGGTTTCACTACTTTCTGCATTCCTGGTCTAGAAGTACTGGGATCTGAAGTACTAGGAGGCACATCAAAGGATACTTGCTTAGCTTTGGGCATAGAGCAAGGCATAACAACTCTATCTTTCTTAGTACCAAATTTAGGACATATAGTTATTAGGCATTCTAACAGCTCCTGATATCGTTTGGCATATAAGCATGCATCCTGAATCGCACTATCAAGTAGCTTCTCTATCTTATCCTCTTCAACAATCTCACGGAGACATTCTAGACTATCCTTAAGGTATGAAAAGTTTGTTTGAAGTGCAAGTTCATTATTCCTAAGATGAGGTGGAATGTACTTCACAGTCATAGCATATTTTGCACAAGCAGGCACCTTTGGTGCACTTGTCTCACAATTTGTGATTGACATTTTCCCTTTTACCTGACTCTTCATATTCTCAATTTCATTTTGCAAAGAAGTTACCTTTTTGTTGTTCTTGTCACGAGTGACTTTAATTGATTCATATAACTCTTTGAAATGTAATTTAACCTTTTCATTTTCTGCTAGAAAACATTCATTTTCATATTGTAATGCATTAATGATGTTTTGAAGATGAAAATTCTGAGAATTCTGAGAATCTAAAGGGGGAGGCATTTGGGATCCAGTCACATCGTTATTATCACACTTTAATTGTGAGATTTGGGTTTTCAATCTTTTGATCGTGTTACACTGAGCTCGAATCTGTTCATCACGTTTGTTGATTTCAAAAACAGTATCAAACTCAAGAGCATCCGAGGATGTCTTGGCATTTGAGGTTTTAACATTTTCATTTAGATGTTGATATTTTAATTGCAAATCAAGATGTTCAACTTCCAATTTAGAAAAATGTTTGACCAAGTTATCATGATCATCTTGTTATATTTTCTCATACAATTTTTAATTTTTGGACTCAAGCTCAATGACACGATCATGGGAAACTTTCAGGGCAACAGATAATTCATGAAATTGAGAAACAGTGATAGAATAATTTGTAACAGTATAGAACACATCTTGAGCAACACATCTAGAAATCAAGTTATCATTTAAGATATGCAGATTTTTCTTCTCGATTTCATTACTCTTAAGCTCACGTTCATAATCTTTGACCTCAATTTCCATTTCATTGAACACCTTTTTCATTTCTTTAATCTCTGTATCAATGCCCTTTTGAAGACTCTCAAATTGTTCTTTTAGTAGTTTAAAGAAAGGCATGACCTCAGTTAAATAGCACTCTTTAGTTTGCTCAAAACCCCTTTCCCCTTCAGTAATCCATGTGGGTGTAATTCTCTTCTTACATGTTTTCTCAAAGTCAACAAATAATTGATAAACTACATATAGGCTGATTAAGGTCTTGCTTTGAGTCGAAAGGGTTCTGGGCACTAAATGCATAGGTGTATTTGGAGGATACACAGTGGCTGGAGGAATTTTCCTACAAGGAGGATTCTTCTCAATAAGATTATCGAGTTTTTTCTTATCCAAATCTTTCTTCTAGAATACTTGCTCAGGGGTTAATTGAGTTTGAGGCTTAAATATATTCAAGGCTATCCAGTTTTCTTTAGTGTAATCATGGGGTTTAAACTTCATATTATGCTTTGTACACCAAGAATCATTTAACTTCTTTGCCATTTTCTCCCTAGAGGCATCTTCTAATTTTCTATCCTCTTCAGTGCTTCCTATACATGATTGTGTTTGCCTAGGCTTTAGAATCTCATTACCATCATAGACTACCTTTTGAGAAGCTCTAGCTACTTTTCCATACACGGTTTCTCTACAAGGGAAATACTATGTTTATCGCTTAAGACTCTATGCTTAGTGATCATGTGAGCAGTCTGAATGGTGTTCCCTTGTATGTACAGTTTGTTTTCAAGTTTGTTTTTCAAAGTTTTTAGATTGGAAAAGTCATTTAAAAGTTTTGATTCCTTAGCAGTAAACTCCTGTTTAAGCACTTTTACATTTTCTTGAAGTTCTTGCTTTTTCTTAACAGTTTTATTGAGCTTTTCTTATAAGGAGTTTAACTCTTGTTTTAACATTTCTTCCCTAAAGTTACTTTTTCTAATAATTGTACGCATTTGGTTATCCATCTCCTCCACGGGTAGTCAGTTCAAATTTAGCACGCTGTTCATAAATGGCAACTTGTTCTTTATAGGCATTTAGTTCAGAGACTATGGAATCATCAGGAGCACATGCAGTGTATTCATAAAAAATATAGTCATCATTGACTGCAGAAGATGCATCACTTGGTATAATTTCACCTTCATCTTGTTTCACATATTGATCATATGGGACAACATTGCTATTACCCATACTTTCAATATTTGATTCAGTGATTTCAGTAAATTGTACCTTCTCGTGAATCTTTTGCACATCAATCTCATCGTATAATTTTAATACCTCTAATATGATCGATTCCTTGGAGGGATTGGCCTGTTGTGGTGAAGAGACCTTTGGAGAGACCATAGGTGAAATGCTAGCCATGAATATGGTCTGGGCAATTGGTTCATCGTCAACATCAGAGTCAAATGCATCACAGTCTGCTACTTGAAATGCATTGGGATTGTTCTGACCCGTACCTTGCACTGGCTGTTCATCCACATCAGCGTCATAAGTTTTGGCATTTCCCTCAACAAGAAATAGCAATTCTTCCTCATTCAACATAACTCAACTGTCTTGAGCTTGTATGTAAAATATTGGATTTCACAAGCACATAAGCAAACACAATATGGGCGTACACTTTAGATTATTTAGAGAGAGAAAGTGGGACATTCTAGAAAGAGAAACTCTTGGAAGGTTAGATTCCACAAAGAACATCCAACCCCCTACCTTGCAAGGTAGAGGGTATTTATAGGTTACAAACTAAACGACCTCTGACGACACGTGGATGGGTATACATTGGGTAAAGACCCGTCCTTCCTCCACGGTGTTGCACTAGACTAAATCTAAGCTAATCACTTACTAACAACTATCATAATAAACGATATGTCTACGAGCTAACTTAAGCTAGATTATACTTGGGGTGACCGATGCTTTACAATAGAATTTCCAATTCCTAACAATCTCCCCTAAGGGAGGTCACCCCATGAATTACATTGTGAATCCTAGCATTCTAATAAATCTTTAGTCTTGAGCTCGCAAACTTCTCTTCATCAAAGTATTCAAACTATGTGCTTCTATGGTGATTTCATCATTGTTCAACTACAATGTATGTTACGTGGAGGTTATTGAGCTGATCCACCTTGATGACCTTTTGAGCATTAGAGATCATCGACCTTTGTAAATCTCAGCATCACCCATTGTTGTGTTGTCAGCATATGATGTTGTGACATTTGGACCGACATGCTCACATTCTGGATCTTGATTTCTTCTTATCGAGTAGCAGGTTTCGTTGATTCATGATATTGGCAGCAGTAAGCGGCATGGAGTGATAATATCAGAGTCATTGATGTACTAATCATGATCTCTTTTTGGAACTGAATGTGTTGAGTGAGCATGCGGCTATGGATTGACCGCTCATTCGATCAATTGCAACGTCGGGGTGTACGCATAAGACAGTTAGCAATAAAGCGCACGAAAGTGTCTTTGATCACTTTCGATGAATTGAGGTACACGGCCCACGGTTCCCGTTGATCGATTACAAATCTCTTGTGATGGTATAATTCGAAGAATTTCCTTGACGGGTTTGTTGCTCTAGCGTTCTCAAACGGAACATCTCAAAGAAGATAACGAATTGAGTGACGACGAGATTCACTGATTGACGAAAAGAGATTTGAAAAACAATCGTGTATTGCTCAATAGAAATTTTTTTGCAATACAACGAATGTTTTAATGAAAATCAATTATCAATCATAAACACCTTTTGTTTTGAGAAATAAGTACACAGTCGATCTGCTAACGAAAAAAGTTTTTAAGCACAACGACTGGTTTTTCGAAGGTATCCGTCAATCCATAACCTGAACCAGGATTGATTCAAAAGATTGAATCGCCCCATTGTTTCTGTTCAGTTGTCACATGGTTGATCTATTGGATAGATCTCACATGCCACCTACCAGGAGCTTGTTTGATGTTGGCTCCAGAAGGCTTTCCATCTTCATTGTGAATATGTATGCATATCACTCAGATGTTCTGGCAATACCACAAGGATAATGCGTAGGACTCATAAGATATAATCTCTCTTTCCACATTGTGTGAAACAGAGAGTCTTCATTGAAAGTGTCCTTATGAGATATTGTGGATGATCTCTTGGCTCTAGACTCAATAGTGCACATTTGGTTCCTATGCCGGAGACTAGGGAGAGGGTCTCCTTCTTCAATATCAACAATCTCTAAGAGAAAGTTGATAGATTATGTAGGTTCCCCGTGAGAATGAAACAAGTCCTTTTAAGAGGAACTTGAGTAGTTTGGGAAGTTGTAGTGCAGTGTATCACTGGGTCCATGATGTCTTGTCTTCAATACCGGTGTTACCTTAGTAAAAACCAGTAGCATATGTATTGAACCCGGTTTCTGCCCTAAGGTTGAATTATTGGAGGGCTATTTCTTTTCACCCTTTTCACATTCAATTCTTTTTCATTCTTCAACCCCTTCAGTGCTTACCAAAACTTCATTACTAGAACCTTGTTGGGTTTATTCCAGTTCTAGCTCTATCTCAGTCAACACTCTTCCCATATCTCACTTTTCTCCTTTTTTCATCATACCTAAGGACTCTACACTATCTAGTGGATTGTCCCTGGGTAGATCCCTCCGGCTCTGGCGGGATCGTGGGAACTAATACCTAACCACACCATCCTTATAACTCCAAACATAAAGTAAAATGGTCGGTCTTTTGGTACAGTTCATTCTTCCATGAAACCAATTGAAAAATCATTTGGAAAAACAATCAAGGTACTTGTGATACGAGATCAAAGCATTTTGTACCTTAAGAGTTTTGATTATTTAGAAAACCTCCCCCTCAACATGTGCATATGATTTACAACTTGTTTAGCACATGGAGGCAAGAGGACTTTGAAATATTTTCTTTGATCACAATTTTCATAGAAAAAGCCATTTGATTTTCTTTGGTAAATTCTCCCCCTCAATATGCGCGTAGAATATTTGAAATCATTTTGACACATAGAGGAAAGAGACCTTTGAAGTACTACCACGATTACCAAACGTTTAGAAACTACTTCCGAAAGATGTCTTCATTCAGTTCTTTGAAGTAGTTTGTAATGACCTTCACGAAGTCTACCACCAACAAAACTTTCAAGGCTGCGGAAGATCATTCGAGTCTTAAGTCTTCGCTTGATTGCAACAATGAAATCTTCACACCTCTTTAAGTCCTCATCAGACCAGAATTTAGTTTTGTTCCACGGCTTCAGATCAACTTTGATTTCTTTCACTCTGTGTTCAATTCTTCTTCTACCATCTTGAGAGTACCATCATTGAATTTGTAGAGCTCGCACAATCTCATCAGCATGCGAGTCCCGTATCTGTCGTGGAAGAGGATGGCTCTGGGGGTGTCAAGCACTCTATAGTCGTGACGAAATTCATGTCCTTCGGCATTCCATTGTGGCCTTGTTAAATTGACCCGCGTCTGGTAGCTTTCCATCCCAAGCTGAAAGTCCTCAATCCATTTTCGGATGACTAAGCCTCTGATCCAGAGAGATTGTGGCAGAGAGAGCTTTCTTTTCACGAACAAGTAGGTGATCAAGGAGTCCTTGAAGGTTCAGAAGGTAGAGGTCTTCAAAATCATTGGGCATCAAGTGTTTGAAGTCGTTCTCTTCAATCACATGATCTTTTTGGTGCGCTCTTAGAAACGCGATCTTCGGATACTCATAGCCATGGATTGGGAAGATCTCTACACTGATAACACTTAGAATTCGTAGCTTAGATCTAACACCTTTTAGTCTTTTCTCGCTCCATGTCTCTCGATGTAGAAATTCTTCTTTTTGTACCACCGTGAGAATACCACCATATGAAGCGGCAATGTCGTACTTTTTATTAAAATCATTGAAATTGATCAGGAACCATCTGTTCAAGTCCACGATTAGAGTAGGTAGCAGCTTTCATCTTTGAGATCGATAAACTGGTCTTCTTTGATAGTATGAGCACAAAGATAGTCTAGGTGATGGTTGAAGAAGAACTCAGACTAAATGGTCATTTGTCCAGGTTCACCACCGGAAAGAGGCTTGTTCACATTAAGCGGCTGATCGCTCCTGACTTGATCATTCAACATCCTATGGCATTCTTCCATCTGGTATTGTAGTTGATTGGCATTTGAGTGAAAGACCTTGACAATTTCAAAAGCTTATCCTTCAAGATCCTTCGGTTGATTGACCTTGATTCCCCTCTGTTCACAAAACCACTTAATGAAGCTGCCCATATCTCTAGTGGCATGAAGTAGAGAGTCTTCATCTGGAGTTTCATAGTTAGAAGAAATTGTGAAAGCCGGTTGTTGTGGGGATCATCATGTCAGTCTCTGGATAGACCATGAGGGTTCGGTGAATGAGGTCTCTCTTGGGGTAGCCAACTTCGAATGTGTCCTTTGAAGGTGCCACTCTAGATGTGTTAGAAGTTCTCTGACGTATGTATCAAACCATTCATCTTCAGACGGCTTAGGAATATGCTTGGTGGATGCATCATCTTCATCTGATTCCGACTCTTGAATCAACAGTTGTCCAAGCTGCAAATTTCTTCTGAGTTCCCTTTTCTCCGGAAGGACTAGATTGATTGGAAGGTTTTGGTGGTGATGATGGTGGTTGTGGTGAAGGTGTAGTAGTTGTGCTGAAGTTCCACCATGCCGAAGCTCCAGCTCCTCCAGTTGGAGGTGGGGGCTTGGGACCTCAGACTTATCATAGTTTTCTCGGAGCAGTCTTTCTTTTCTTCTTATTATCCTTTTCGTACATCTTCCACAAATGATAATTGTCACGTCTTATTGATTCTCGGCGCTTTATAGTTTCTTATGTGTATCGTTCAAATGCTCTCCTGCATCGTACATTCTTTCAGATATAGCTGATCTCATATCAGAGATTGGCAAGTCTTTAAATCGTTGAAGTAACGGAGCCTTCAGTGCCCATTCAACTGCATCTTTGATGTCATCTTCTACTGCCTTTGTAATAACCTCATTGATTTTAAAATTCTCTAGATTTTTGACACGACTATCAAGATTATTGACGGCGATAGGAAAATGATTCTCAATGGTTGCAATACGTGTCATGGCCTCTTTGAGCAATTGTTCGATTGTTTTTTGGGAAGGTGGCAGGGAGGTGGTGAGCAGGAGGAGTGACGATATCGAGACTGTAACCACTGGTTCAAGTGATTGATCATCAGTAGGATCAGGTGGTGGAAGTGCGGTTGATTGAGCAGGTGCAGACATAGGCGGGATTGTAGAAGTGTCTTCCTGTATGTTGACGGTGAACATGGACTCTACTTCATCTTTCTCCTTACCTTGCTTCAGAGTCTCAGTGTTTGTTGGTTTGTCGTTTATGACCGATCACCAAAGGAGATGTTTGTATCAAGATTCTTCAAAGAGGGTAGAGAGTCATTAGACAGATTTGGTTCTTCCAAGTGCCTGGACTCATCAGATCTTGACTCAAGGTTCTCTTGTGAGACATGTTGCAACTCTTCCTCAACATTTTGCTCAGACTGGGTATCACTTGATGCGAGAGTTTCTTCTTGTACTTGAGATACCTCCTTTTCAGTCGAAATGTTCTTGAGCTGAAGATGATTCAACTATTCTTTTCTTTAGCTCAAACTGAGTGGTAGTTCTTGATGGTGAAGAGGAGAAGGTCAGAAGCATGTGAGCAGCTTTTTCTACACCTACAATCCCTTTCCCTTTTTCTTGTATGATTGGTTTTGTTTGGTGAGGCACTTGTTCAGGTTCTCTTAACACTACTCCTCCAATTGGTGCTCTCACATTCTTACTTTCTAGGCTTTGCTTGATTCCTAGTTGCAGAGCAGCATCATCTTCATCAATCAACCTCGTATTACCCCTCGAAACTTCAGTTTCCTCAACATTTCCCTTAACCACTTCCTTCTTCTTTCTTTTCTGCTTCAGGGTTGTGGTGTCAGTAGGTTGTGATCTTTCATGTCTCCTTTTAGGAAGAGCAGCATATGAAGTCTTTGAAATCTTTGAGCCAGAAACAGACTTAGTTGATTTGGATTGTGGTGGAGTGGGAGAGACATCATCTTTAACACCAGATCTGGAGGCCCTTTTCTTGTATAGTTTAAAGTAATCAGTCTTCTTGATATCGTCAGTGAGAAGACTGTCGGGAATTGCCAGACCATAGATCTCCTTATCCATACCTTTAGGAACATATTTAAGGTTACCCAGAACAAATTCATCCTTAGCATTATGTAGGGCTGATTCACTCTTAGGGTTGAAGTTGTGAGTCTGTTGCAAGTATTGGATGACAAGCTTGAGAATCGATGCTAGGAATCACAAGTTTGTTTACTTTCTTTAGTCCCGAGCTTTATTCTGAAGTTTGTTCGTCAGAGATAAATGTGTTCATTGACAATGAGAATTCTTCCCAGATCGTTACGATACATTCACATTCACCCCATTGGCGATACCCCATAGGATTTGCAAGATGGGAATCCTTACTTTATCAAACCCGATGTTTTCTGATAAGCATAGGTTGAGAACTGTAGTCATTGCTCTTCAGGGTTGATACATGTGTCATGTGATGATGTCAGAAGCCCTTAATATGCCAATTGATCTTGACCCAATCGAGAAAGACTATTAGCTCTTACACTAGGTGGATTGGGTTGGTTCGTATATGGTGGTCACAGGGTATGATTCCAAGGGCCTTCTGAGAATGTCAGTTGATCACAAATTCCTTATCATCCAGCTTGCAGGTATGTTGAGTTGTGATTTTGTCCCATTCAATGGTGTTCCAGAATTGTTGTATGTAAATGGTGGGAATTGTGCATTGCTTGGTTAGGGCATTGAAGAAGTTTGTGTTTTTGAGGATATCAATTGACAGTTTGAGAATTGGATTTTGTTGCTTTTGCATGTCCATGAGTTACTTTTCCCAACCTCTACCCATTTATCATTAGGAAAGATTTCGTTGTCAGTAAGCACTTTGGGTGGAGCAGAGACAGACAGGTTCTTAGAAGAGGTTGTGTTTGCCATTTGAAGATCTAAAGATACAAACATACAACAGCAATGTTTTGAAAGCATGTTAGATAAGATATGGTCAGTTAAGCAGCGTTGAATGCCTTATATTTTAAACACAATAACTTAGTAGATTGAAGAGACCCCATAAGCATATTGAAGCAGTTAGGTGGCATTAGAGCACCTTGTTGTTTTAGAATCAAATTATTTAAGCAACGATTGCTATTAACTAATTTTATGAGACAAGATACTGTTATGTGGATGCTATAGCAGGTCATTTGAGACGAGTTGTCATACTAAGTTACTACAAGAGAAACTAGGTACAAATTTGCTCAAACAAAGATGTTATAGCAAGTTGCTAAGAGTATGTTGTAAGAGCAAGTCGCTCTGAGAAAACCTGAATCAAGTCGCTAATCATGAAATTACAACAGCAAGTCTCCTTGAAATAATTCAACATACCAAGTCGCCACTTGAACAATTAGCCAGCAAGTCGCTAAACTTATAAAAAGTAAGTCGCTATCAAAAATGATAGGACCAAGTCGCTATAAGATAAACAGCTTGCAGACTTGTAAGTACAAGTCGCTACCAAGTTTAATATGGATAAGTCGCTACGAGTTACATAGGTAAGTCGCTACCAAGAACTCACAAGCTAACTCGCTATGAAGAAAACATCTAAGTCGCTATCAAGATCATTCCAACTCGCTACGAATAACATATCTAAGTTGCTACCAAGAACATTGTCATATCTACGCAACACAACACAGTCCAAACAAAATCCTAACACGCACAAATCGTTACATAATCCAACTGCAATCCACGACAAACACAAACACGTACAGGACCCTATCTCACATATACAACAAATACAATATTATGTGAATCCATTAACACAACACAAAACACCTCCAATAATTCCTAAAGTTCCTAAACATTCATCATATGTCGTTAGAAATCCCATTAACGAATCCAATCACAAACCTAATTGGGGATTAAGCGATGAAGTTAGGTTGCTTGGTGGGATCTGTTAAGGAAAAAGAGTTAGGAGATGCATATATTCTTCATAATTAGAGACAAGAAACAGGTCATGATAGCTTCTCACACACAAATAAGCTCTGATGATCTGACGAACGGCGAAAGAAAGATAAAGTTTTAAAGTTTTTGAGAGTAAAAAGTGGCAAGTCGCTACGGTAAAGGGAGGGGTTTATTATTTTCAAAATTACGAAGTTGTCACTTTCAGTCCCTGTAGTTTATGTTTAGCAACTCGCTATCAAAGAATTTTAACAAGTTTGCTAAGACTTTTACAAAGCAAGTCTCTAACCTTAACACATTATGTATTATAGACACTTTCATTCCATGAACTTATCAGATTGCAATCTAACAGATAGCATAATAGGATAACATAATAAGATAAGCAAATTAACACAATGGACATCATGAAACAAATAAGCAATCAAGGACACCACAAGGCAAGACAAGAAAAAGACAAAGACATGCATCTAAGCACAAAACATAACCAAAACGGTCTGGATATAACGAGGTAACTTGAAAAATTCTCCCCCTCAATCAATGTCACCAAAGAACATTGATTGAATTTACCCACGTTTAGACAACAAGAATATATCATTTGTTCGAACTTCATCTATGATCCCGTGTCATTATTGAATGACATTTCTAAGACCGTAGATGTTATCGATGACAAGAGATATATCTTTTATTTGATAGTGGGAAATGATATGAATTTTTTTTTGTAAAGATATGAAAAATGATATGAGAAAATATATAATTTTTTTTTGAAAGATTTGAACACAGATATATAAGAGCGAGTCCTGATTCAAGTCGAATAGGAGTCAAAGTACGAGGTACATCAATTCTGGCAAGCTATAATTCCTGAGCGAGCAATATTCATTTGGATGGAAACCAAGTCATGAAGTTCCTGAATGAGTTGAGCATTGCACCTGAAAAAGACTGAGAACACATTACACTAGAAGAACATGTAGTATTGCAAATAGATGAGTTAGTGACATGAGTAGTCTCACTATTGGATGTTGTACTGTTTGATCTAGGCATATCATTGGTGGAGATCCCTTTAGGTTCACTATTCTTGAAGAGTTTTCCTGTGGGCATCCACTTAAGGCAAGATCTAGGTATGTAAGTCAGTTTGGATCCTGTAAACTTAAATAGTCTGCCAGTGGGAATCCATTTGAAACAGCTGCTAGTAGATTTGGGTGTAGGCACAGTCCTATTTTGAATATTAGTCCTTTTGTAATCATTGGGTTTCTTAGGGGATTGATCTGACATATGATGCTTCTTAAGAGAAGTAGATGAAGATCTTAGAACTTTGAACATTAACCTGAGGCTTGTTAATCATCATATCGGAACGAAGTAGTGAAGTGACTGGTTTTGACAAAATAGTATTCGCATCAACTTGGGAGGCAAGCCTAGATTTCGATGGTTTAAATCTTTCAGTTCTAAAAGCATTCGGCTGCCTAACTACGGTATGTTTTGAGTTGTTCTGAACAGTTGACTTTCCCAAGGTTAATGGTTTTGCAAATTAGTGTTCACCCTATTTCCAATAGATTTCCTAAGTTCATTTTTCAAGGCAACAATATTGAAGCTCTTATCCTGAATTTGAGCTTTGAGGGCATCAATGTCAGCCAAAAAGGAATTTGTTTGATCTATCAACTTGGAATCGTTTTCTAATAAGTTCTTTCTTAAGGACTCATTTTCTCTTAATAAGTTGGATACACATAAAGCCAATTCATCATTCCTAGATTTAAGCTCACTACTCATCTCATGGTTAGGATTGCTCATCCTAAGATTGCATTTCTTATGCAGATCTGAGAGTTGACATTTCAGATTGCATATGGTTGAATCTTTGTCCTGAATCTGGGGTTTTAAGGGATTAATTTCAAAAATTCTGAAATTAGAAATTCGGATTAATGCAAGATTTTGTATCACGAAAACTTTCTTCCTTTTGTTGTATTGCAATTTCCAGAGAAATACAATGTTTTTCAAGAATTGAGTATTTGTTTGAAAGTTCATCATAAACCCCTTTGTTACCATGTCATTTGTTTTAAGGATTTTAGATTCAGACTCAACCAAGACACATTTATCGATATCATTATCAAATATAGGTTGATTAAGGGTACCTCAATGCATGATACTTGTTCATTTGTTGGTATGGCATCTGCATTTACCTCATGCACACAGGATTTCTTGACATGTAAGAAGTTTCAAGTTTTTGGACTCACGAGCCTTTGTGTTCGATTACCGCCAATTACATCATTCATTTTAGTTTCAGAAATTCCGATCAGAATCGGCAACATCCGTTCTTTCAACTGAGCCATTACCCAAAATATCACAACTATCCTTTAATTTTCCATGACTCTCATTCAAATCATTCAAACAATCATTCCTTTGAGCAACATCCTTAATGTAGACTTCCACATTATTCATGAGTTTGATATATGTGTTGATGAACTCATGAATTTCCATTCCAGTGTGTTTCTTGAATGAAATTCCAGTCATGTGTTGATCAAAGTCAGCAGAATATTCCCCTTTGATAAATGGCTGAAATTGGTTGTAGATAACTTGAAGTGCAACATTAGAATCATCAATTAATACCTTCTCATTGGTAATTTGAAGCTTAAGTTGTTGTAAGTTCAGCAACACAGACTTTTCAACATAGGTAAGTCTTGAAATAGAGCACAACATGTTGACTCATAGGAGTGGATAACGGTTGTGTGAGGTCTTGATGAGTAATTGAAAGCGGCTCAATGTTGCATTAGAATGCTTTGTATCATGGGTCATTGACAGGTGTGATTCGTTGAAGTTTGAATCAGAAGGTGAAGAGTTTTGATCATAATTTGTTGATTCAATCAGGGTAGGACATTGAAATACAACGGTTTCATTGTTCTGTGAGGTATCATAAAGTTCAAGCACTTTGGTGATAAAAGGATCAGTGATGTAAGACATTGTGGGTGGACGAGTATCTGTTGAATGAGCGTCCTCGACTCTGATAGAGATGATTGTAGGCAAGTCGGTAGGCATGTTGACAAATAACATGGGATTTTATAGCTCAATGATTAAACAGGAAATAGATTCTTTCACGGGTTTTACTAAATCAAGAAAACCGTATTACACACAAGAGTCATCCAAGTCGCTAAGAATCCTTGAACCAAGTCGCTAGGCACCAAGTTGCTAAGTAATTTGAAGATAAGTTGCTAGGTTTCCAAATTGCTACGAATTTTGATAGCAAGTCGCTATACACCAAGTCGCTAAGATGTCAGTCGTAAATAGCAACTTCGCTAAGGACCAAATCGCTACCACCAAGTCGCTAAGAAACTTAAAGAACAAGTCGCTATCAAAATTGAAAGCAAGTCGCTACCTTACCAAGTTGCTACCGTAGTGGAGAATCCACTAAGTGTCTTTGTTGTCGGCTTGTCTCAAAAGGCAAGTCGCTACCAAAGCACACTACAACTCGCTACCTTTTACTGAAGCAAATTGCTACCAAGAAATTCACTCAGGACCCAAGTCGCTACCAAGAAAAATTTAAAACTCACATTTCAATCCATAACAAGCTCAACCACAGTGATTCAAGCTTACCAAATCAAAACCCAAGCACATATAATGATCCTAAACACAAAAGTACACCCAAAATTCAAACTTTAACACAAGAAATGAACCAAATGATGCAAAAACCACTAAACTTTTTCAAACTCAAAAACCATCTAAAAACCACTAGAAATCCAAGGATATGTAAGAGATGATCTAAACATGGCTCTTGATACCATTTGTAACATATTGGATTTCACAAGCACATAAGTAAACACAATATGGGCGTACACTTTAGATGATTTAGAGAGAGAAAGTGGGACATTCTAGAAAGAAATTCTTGGAAGGTTAGATTCCCGAACATCCAACCCTCTACCTTGCAAAGAGTGGGGTATTTATAGGTTACAAACTAAGCGACCTCGGCTGACTGTGGATCGGTATACATTGGGTAAAGACCCGTCCTTCCTCCACGGTGTTGCACTAGACTAAATCTAAGCTAATCACTTACTTAACAACTATCATAATAAGCGATATGTCTACGAACTAACTTAAGCTACTTGGGGTGACCGATGCTTTACAATAGGCCAATTCCTAACAATCTCCCCTAAGGGAGGTCACCCCATGAATTACATTGTGAATCCTAGCATTCTAATAAATCTTGATCTTGAGCTGTGAGACTTCTCTTCATCAAAGTATTCAAACTATGTGCTTCTGTGGTGATTTCATCATTGTTCAACTACAATGTATGTTACGTGGAGGTTATTGAGCTGATCCACCTTGATGAACTTTTGAGCATTACTAGAGATCATCAGCCACTGCAAATCTCAGCATCACCCATTGTTGTGTTGCCAGCATATGATGTTGTGACATTTGGACCGACATGCTCATTATGTGGAAGATAAGCATTTTGTCTTCCCTGCACATTTTGCACAACTACCCTTCAGTCTTTAACCGTAGCATGATTGTGAAGGTTAGAAGCAATTCTGAGATGATTGTTGGTGTGAGGGGTGAAGTTCAAGTTTTGCTTGACCATAAGAGCCAGTTGATTGACAAGGTCTTCCGTGAATGTAATGCGACTCGTGACAAACCTTAGTGCGGAATAAGTTTGTGATTACCATCCCTAGTAGGTATGACTTGTGATGCTTTGGTGGTTATTCCTACATTAGTGAAGAATGTAGTTGAATCGTTTGAAGAACTTGCATCACCCGATCTTGGTACCAAACTTCTCGGGACAACTCTTTTAAATTGACATGCTTATCATTTTGGAGCAAATAAGCATACAATTGCTCATAATTGGTGTTCCTCAATCCTTTGTTAACTTACTTGATGACAAATTTGTTCCATTCAGGATTCATGTTGTTCACAAACTTTGAATTAAGCTGGATATTTGGCATTGTCATTTTGATGTTTCTTCATATCATTCACAAGCTTGTGGAATCTTACATAATATTCGTAACACTTTCCCTGGATTCATTTGAAATTCTCAACGTCATCATAAAGCTGAGACTTCCTGTCTTCTTTTGTGGAGTTAAGACGAGAGAAGCATCTTGACATTATCCCATACAACCTTAGCTTGATGTTGTGATTGATCGGCTTGTAGATATCCTAGGTAAACCTTGAAGTATGATGTTTGAGGCTCGATATGCGCATTATCTCTTTTCTCATCATCAAGCTCATCATACATCTTTGGTCTTCTAATCACAATACAACTAAACCATCGGCGGTTTCGAGGATGTCCTAGTAGTTCTCAATCGATGGTCCTTCATCAATTGACTT
Source organism: Chrysanthemum makinoi (assembly GCA_910596185.1). Lineage (NCBI taxonomy): Eukaryota > Viridiplantae > Streptophyta > Magnoliopsida > Asterales > Asteraceae > Chrysanthemum > Chrysanthemum makinoi. The sequence continues at coordinate 199,352,273 of OU343221.1, forward strand.
AAGTATGTTACCCCATTTTCCTTTCCTAAGTAGTACAGTCTGATTCTTTGAGCCCAAGAGTCATAATCGGTTCTATCTAGCATGGGAGGACGAGTATCAGATCCTGCAGCTTGAACATCATCAGCAACGGAAGAGGTGATTGTAGACATGATTACAGATTCTACGAGATTTTACTATTCTTTGATTAAACCGGGAAATAAATTCTTTCACGGGATTTTACTAAATCATGAGAAAAACCATAAAACGTAACACGAAGAAACGACAAGTCTCAATAGATAAATCGCACACCAAGACAAATAGCAGTTCTGACAAATCGCAGCCTTGACAAATCGCAGTCCAGACAAATCGCAGTTCTGACAAGTCGCAGTCCAAGACAAATCGCAGTCCAAGACAAATCGCAGTACAAGACAAATCGCACCTTGATTACCAAATCGCTTAAACGACAAATCGCTTAGCAGGCAAATCGCACTCAAGACAAATCGCATAGTACAAAAGTATACCCACTACTTCCACTACTTTGTCCTTTCTTGTCGTTTTGTCTCAATAGACAAATCGCATATATGACAAATCGCTTCACAAATCGTGACAAATCGCATACAATATGTGACAAATTGCTTCAATAAGCATTCACAAAAGAGACAAATCGCATAAAACTTATGACAAATCTCATAGAAGAAAACCTATTCGAGAGACAAATCGCATGCTAGAAACATTCATAAACACCACTTTTCAATCCAAAAACAACCCAACCACGATGATTCAAGCCTTCCAAACCAAAACCTAAACACTTATAATGATTTTAAACACGAAAGTACTATCAAAATCCAAACTTTAACACAAGAGATGATCCAAATGATGCAAACTACTCTAAACTCATTCAAACCCAAAAACCTTATGAAAACCACTAGAAATCCAAGAACATGAAAGATGAGTGATCAAATCATGGCTCTTGATACCAATTGTAACATATTGGTCTTCATAAACACATAAACAAACAATCACAACGGGTGTCTAATATGAGTTCTAGAGAGAGAAAGTGGAAGAGTTTTGGGAACTTAGTGAGACAAAGAAAAATGATATTGAAAGCTCCAACCCTTTGCCTTGCTAGGCAAAGGGTATTTATAGTTACAAGCTTAGACGCCCTCCTTCGGGCTGTGGATCATGCATACAGTGGGTAAAGACCCGTCCGTCCTTCACGGTGTTACTTAACAAACTACTTACAAACACTAAATAACTATGACTACGAGCTTTCTAACGATTGCATATACTTGAGGTGACCGACTCTTTAACTACCGGATTTTCTAAATCCTAACACGTCAAAAGCAAAAAGGGTTTGAAGGTTGTGGCTTTTGATTCCGATGGTAATCTATCAACAACTACTACAAATGTAGTATATAAAGAAGTTTTACACGGCCTATAATCAATTTTCATGAGGTATTTTTTTAATTAACAGTGCTATTTAATTTTAGTTTACTACCAAGTATCAATATACTATGTCTAATTTGGTTATTATGTGTTTATGCGCGATGCAGGTGCTTCAACAAAGACGTGCTTTAAACGGTTAGTACCAAGTAAATGTTTTTGTAACTAACAGTATTATTTATTTAAATGTTAATACCATGCAATTCTAATAATTTTTCCTAATGCTTGTGATGTATTTCTTTACACATCTGCATGTTTATATTCATTTTTGGATTGCTTCGAAGATTGAAGTCACAAGTATTGAGAGATATAGTTTCAACAATGGACATTCATTACATAGACATTTACAACCATTGTAGTTTATACGATCATTAAGTTACTAATTATTATTCCTTTCACAAAACATTTCAAACTTTTTACATTCGTTGTTCTTTCTTACTCCATTCTAACATTTAATTTGTTGATACAAAATTTCTTTAAAACCCCGTGATTCCACGGGTCAATAAACTAATATACTATAAAATACATAATCTATTATTATAAAGTCATTTATAAAGTTGTTATTATAAAAATAAATAAGATATATACATACATATATATATATATATATCTATAATTTTGTGCTATAAGGTGCGTTTGGTATCCTCTATGGGAATGAGGGAATGATAGTTGTAATGATTTTAAGTGTTTGATTAAGATGAGGGGCTCACATTATATGTGAATGAAATATGGATATTGTCCATACTCCATAGGAGTCCAAAGGGGATGAATGAATCTATCATAAGTGAGGGTCCCATCTTATACCGAAACAGATACCGATTGTGATTCATGGAATAATACCAAACGCACCCTAAATGTGGGATTTTGATTTTTTTTTTGTAGGTCACTGATTCTTTTATATGGGTCCTTGTGTATTTTTTATGAAAGATTGTAGCTGATTGGTCACAAAAATTGTAGCCATGTTATCTTGTTGATATATATATATATATATATATATATATATATATATATATATATATATATATATATATATATATATATATATATATATATATATATAGGATAAAAGATCAAATAAAAAGACAAATATCCGTAAAAAGATAAAAAGATTTTTTTTTTCAAAAAAGTTCTCGAAAAATTCCCAAAAAATTCCACAAGATCGGGTATGATGGTGCACGAAAAAGTTGTGAAAAACTTTTTTCTAAAAGAGGATATTTTTTCCGAAAAAAAATTATGAAAAAATACGTTTGCGCATTAAATCGTTTTTTTGTGCATCAAAAATTGGTTTTGCACCCAACTTCTTTTGACTTTTTTCATCAAAATAATATTAGCATCAAACTAAAACAACTTGAAAATTTTGTGCATCAAAATTTTTTTTATCAAAAAGTTTTTGTGCATTAAAAAAGCGATATCAAAACTCAAAATTATAAAAAATGTTTTCACAAAAGTTTTATGCACCAACATACCCGATCTTGTGGAATTTTTTTGGAATTTTTAGAGAATTTTTCAAAAAAAATAAATCTTTTTATTCTTTTTACGGAATTTTGTCTTTTTATTTTAACTCTACCATATATATATATATATGTTGAGAATTAGACATTGAAAATTGTGAAGTCCTTTAAATTTTGAAAGAAGACAATGATAGTAAGAAAACCTCGCATAAATTAGGCAAATGTGATGACTTTTGCTAAAACCAAATATTAAAGCATCATTTCACTATTCTAAATCCAAATATCTCAACCAAATAATTTTTATTACTTTGGTACCAATCCTTAAAGCCATATATACGTTATACCAAACTAACCCTTAATCTTTTAATTTCTTAATTTTGTTATGTACCTTTCTATCATTGAAAACTTTTAAAACTTTCTAAAAACCCACAGTTAAATATTTTCCAATATTGTTTACACGCATGCTTTAAAATGAAAACTTAAATGGAGCTTTAATGAAGCTTAACACACACACACGTTTTTCAACTCTATTTATTTGGAAACTAGAAAGCACAAAATATAAACTTAACACATACACGATTGAATATTTAGTTTGTCAACTATATAAAAACATCTCTGATACTTTGATTTGTCAACTTAAATAATATATTAAATATATATTAAATATATATTTGATACTTTGGTTCGCCAACTATATAAAAACATATTTGATTCTTTGGTTTGTCAAATATATATATACTAGATGAGTACACATGCATAGGAACAGAATTTTCTAGCGGCAAACAACTATAATTACACAAAACGTTACACAAAACACTTAACCAAAATATCACTATAACTATTTGCCGCTATAAATCTTGTTGCTATGCATGGGTACTCGTCTAGTGTATGCAAAACTATTGATTTGAGTTTTGAATTTGACTTTATCTTTACCAGTGAAATTCACGGGTATTTAATAGAACCATCTTAAAAATAGTAGATAAGATTGTAACTTTTTATTTTGGCATACTAAGGCATGTCTGAGTGCATATACGGAGTTGTTAGATAAGATTTTCTATAAAATTATGTAAATTTTTGTATACTTATATTGTTATAATACCAGTGCACGCATGGGTTTTTACATAAAATTTTCATGCATTAATATCAATTAATAATTTGTATAGATTTTTGTTGAAAGAAGAGTTTGACTTTATTTAATTGACATGATGTTCAGTTAATATTTATTTAAATTTAACTAAATATATCATGTTTTAAACATTAAGCATGTTTAATAAAACGTCACGACCCTTTAAAAAAAAACTCTTTTGGATATTCTTACTTAAACTTTAAATAGTGATTAGATACGTTGTTGCTATACGTACATTATCATGCATATGTTTTCATCTCAAAGTAACCTATGGGGTTGTGCATTCATTTTGATATTTATATAATTTTTAATAATAATTTTAGTTTTATTTAAATTTGATACATGCGTCTTGGCGCAACTTAAACTTATAAAACATGACTCGTTATTGAACGTGGATAATATATGTACAATCTCGTGTATTCATTTAAATATGAGTTGTTCGTATATGTAGAATTTCGTGTATTCATTTAAATATGAGTTGTTCAAAATTAAAATTAAGCTCTCTTATTGGCCAATTGAAAAATCCATTTTTCCTATTTGTATATTACCTTATAGTACCATAACATTTGATGCTCTCCATTCACACGTGGTGGGTGAAATGGTGCCGCCATCCACCCGTTACCACACCACCGAGCCATCTCGCCATTTCAAATGTGACTTCAGTCACTTGCGCCATTTGCACACTAGCAATGATTTTTTTGACCGTTTGGCCATCCAAACGGCTAGTTTTTAAAATGTTATTTATTTATTTTTTTATCCCACCTTTATAAATACAACCCATACATTAATCATTTCACACAATATCTTAATTTTTTCTAAAAAAACCTATGCCTTGCTCACTTTTACATACCGTTGATGAAATCAAAGATGGTGCTAAAAAACTAATTGATGATGATTACATTTTCCAGGAAATAGATTATCAAGTTAGTTGAGAAGTTTAACAACGCACACAATTCCAAAGATGATATGAGGAAAGCATACGCGGAATGCAAAGGCATTTCACAAGAAACATTAGCTTCGATTGATAGTTTTTTAGAAGAAGCATCTTGGAAAGATTCCGAGATTAAAAATGAGTTGTATAAATTGACGAGCAAAATACAAGATAGCATCTGATGACGTACCCTCCAATCAGGTCGAAGGACTCCCCTTCGGCCTCAGTCAAACCTTCATGACGAAGGACTAAGTCAATCTTCCTAAGTCATTGATGGCGTAAAACCATTCATCATTGACATGGTTACCAATTGGGAAGTCGCCAATCCAAGGCCTAAGCCCTTTTGGGTCTGACCTTGGAAACACTAAGACAAAGGAGAACTTGACTTGGTCTTACCCACATTCCCACTATCTCCTTAGCTTTACCGCCAAGACAGAGAGAATGGGGATGAAGCCCTAGCAGTTACCATAAATCATGGGACCTTGTGATTTCCGAAACATGTGCAAACACTCTCCAAGCCTATTTTTATACATATAAATAGAATGGACGAGTCATTACTGATGGTATTTTCATTCAACATAATATTTCACACTCTTAACATACTTACAAAACATAACACATACTTACTCGCACGCCGGAGGTGGTTCCCAGGGTCTAAACCCTGCGCAATCACCTAACAAAGTGTATTCTATTTCTTATTGCAGACTGGCTACAAGTTTGGCGCAAGCATAACACCCCTTACCCGATCACCACCAGATGCACAGTGCGTTACGATTTATTGTACAATCAGTGGCGCCATCCGTGGGACCCGCTACAATTGGTCTTGTTATTCCAAACTTATAACTAGTCAATCACACTCACTACTTTCACGGCATGAATCAAGGAAGAGAAGATACTCCCCCGCCGAGATTCTTGACCTTGACACCAATCGGTCGCGAACCTAACAACCTTCCCCATAACCGCTTCCCTTTCAACCACGATCTCATCGGTAACCCCCCAACCATGCTTCAACATCAGCCAACCCAGAACTAGTTATCAGCCCTGCGTTCGTTGAAGCTAACCTCGAAACGTTAGAGTCTTTGTTAAGGGCTCGCAGGAAGCAGACTCGGAACGTAGAAATGCGACGGGAGTTAGAATACTGTAGTGATGAGTATGACGAAGATATCGAGATGGAAACTAGGCCCTCCGCTCCTGGGGCTACACTCCCAGTGCTGAGGGTAGGGTCTCCTGGAAGTCGAGGTGAGAGGAAGATCGGTGGGTTTTGAAGAGGTTCCGGAGAGGGCTCCGACTAGAAGAGAAGGAATAATGGAAGCCTCCAATGAAATGAGTCATCGAAGGGAGAATACGGAGGTTAACTTACCACCGTTATTGGTAGCCCACCTAGGGAGAACTGAAGCGGGGGTTCCGTTGCAGCCTTCTCATGCATCCGGCGTAGAAGGCAATCTACCTCAAATTATTGGGGGAGGAAATCCTCCTCCTCATGGTATGTACCCTCCATTTCAGACTCAATCTTATCCCCATGGGGTTTATCCCCCCATTTAATGGGCAGACTAGCAACCCTAGCTTTCCTCAACCTTATTGGAGCATGCTCTATGGCCAACCCATGGTGTACCCTCTATTCCCTATGGGAAGCCATCCATCCTTTATGCCTACCACTTACCCTCCTTACGCTAATCAAAACCTTGTCGGAGTACCTCCAAACCACAACCCGTACGATGCTTCCCCCACTCTTTGCAAATATCGGAGAACAGGGGGGCGTCCTATGTTTTTGGGTAACCGCTAGGGCTTAGTAACCCACGTTCTCAAACTTGGTTGGAAAGCCAAGAAAGAGAGGGAGATCGTGGGTTTGACCAAGTTAGGATGGTCTGATCCCTTGTTCCTGGTCAGCCCATACCCCGAAAGGGGCTTAGGGCCGGTGGCGGATTCCTGGGGTAACCTTCATGTGTACAAATGGTTTGATGCCAATGAACTTCTAGGAGACTTAACTTGGGCCTTCATTGAAGGGGCTTGACACATCTCGAGAGGGGTGTCGAGTCGGTGACCGGAGGTACATCATCAAGCCCCAGAGTCGAAAGTGATGCATATAAAGGAGGCATTGCTTTTCCCGCTTTAACTTCTTGGCGAAATGGTACGTGGTTGCAATGCTAAACGTAACCAAGGTGATTACGCCTTATCTTGTGCATTAAATGCTACCTAATTATATCTAACTACCCGCTGATGATCCATATTCCCCATTAACCCGGTTAACCAAACACAACTATTCAAAATTTAAAAAACCCTTTGAAATCCTGATAAGGTAAATGTTTGGGATATGTGTTCGGTTTATAAAAGGATTAGAAAAGGGTATTTAAGATGAGGTAGATGAAACCCTAAATCACTTTACCCTCTCCACACACTTTTCACACGCAGTAAATTGCTATCATTCTCCGGCTTTGAACACAAAAGGTAAAGTGCTCTCTTCTTCTCTTCGTAGCTTTAGGAAGTTACGGATTCAAAGTTTATTATTAAACAAAAAAAATGCACCTTGACTTCCAAAGATTTACATGATCATCTTGCTCAATACCCTATCCCTAAAGAGTATAAAGTTAGCTTCCAAAATCAAACCAAGGAATTTTTGATGCTCCTGAAAACTTCATAGGGCTGTATACCCACTCGTTTAGTCATTCGAACCTTAGGATTCCTATCCATCCTTTGATTCTAGAGTTAATGCAGTACTATGAAGTACATATCTCTCGATTTAACTCATTCGGCTTAGCTAAATTTACCACATACATCGTTATGTGTAAAGCTTACGACTTTGAGCCAACTCTTAAGGTGTTGAGGGGGTTTCTGAACCTTTATCCTGGTGGGAACTGGCTAACCCTGGCAAAGAGGCCTGAAGGGGATGTTCCTAACCTCATTCTGAGGCCTTATACGAACATAAGAGACTGGAAGCGTAGTTTCTTTTATGTTCAGAACACCATTGTTCCACCCCACTATCCAGGATTGCTGAATGAGGCATTAAGGTTTGATGCAAAACATTTCAATGACCCCCTTCCTTATGAAGTTCGAAGGAATCCGTTGTACCAACGTCTGACTATATACCCTGCTGATGTTCAAGCCTTTCCTGAGCCAATTCTGTATACGGCTGGGATTGCACAAAGCTGGGAGGGGTCTCCCAAGAAGCCCATGATCATGTATCATGGAAAAAGTATGTGTACTTCCACTTTTATTTAAGTAGGACCAATGTAGCGCTGATATTTATCTTTTCTTGTTCCTTGTTTTGCAGAGATGGCGTTTAGGAACTTCATGCATCAGGATTTGTATGAAGACCTGAGTTTTATGCCCGTGGAGCAAGCCGAAGGATCTTATGGCATTGGTTCGCCATCTACTTCTGTCAACAACAATGATGTGGATGCTCCCAAGATTGAGCCTGTCGCCTCAGCACCCCCACATAGGGCTGTAAACGAACTGGACGAACACAAGCGGAGCCTTTTTCATGTTCGTTCATTTAATTTTAACCGGAAAAATAAACGAAAACGAATGCTTAAACGGATGAAATTTTTTGTTCATGTTCGTTTATTAAGAAAATGAGTTGTTAATGTTCGTTTATGTTCGTTCATTAAGACACTAAACGAACATAAACAATCGAACATAAATGAACATAGACAAACAATCATAAAATTTATTAAATTATGTATCTAATATCATTTTATCAGTGTCGTTTTGTTTAAACAAACTAATTTAAAAATTATACAATTAAAAGATTCGTACTGTGATGAAGGCAAGGCAGGAAATGGACGTGATGTTGGAGAGGGAAAAGCATAGGGATCAACAGTATGCTGAGCTGGAGGCAAAATGTGAGGGGGTTGAAAAAGATTTTGATAAAAATCCTCTCACCCAAGACCTCCGAGACAGGATCGCAGAGCTGGAGAAGGAGCTGACTGCCACCACAGCAGAATGTGGCAAGCTTAAATTGGAAGAGGCCAAGGTGGTGAGCCTCACTGGTCAAAATGCTGTGCTTGAGGCTAAGTGTGCAGGTTTGGAAAGCGAAAGGGCTAGGCTTGGAGAGTTAGAGGTCAAAATGAGAGAGGAAATGGATGGCCTACAGATGCGATACAAGATGTTGCAAAAGGATCGTGCAGAGGTTGTATCAAAGGTGGTGCCATATATCGCCATGGAGTTGTATCATAGTGATGAGGTTGGAGCTGATATGTGGAAGGTGATTAAAGCATCTATTTTCCATGGATGGTGTCTCGCTCTGGAGGAGGTGGCTAAGACAGGTAAGCCCGTGGACCTCTCTGAAGTTGACTGTTACCGTCCCTCATCGAAGGCTGAGTATGAAGAGGCAGGAAATGCGTTTGCAACTGCAGAGTATCCCTTCTTGCTCGAAGCTACAAAAGGTCCCATTGCACCTCTCGAAGATCTTCTCTCGAAAGATCAAGCATGCGACTCCAACGAAGAAAACAGCTTCTGCAAAGCCTGTGTCAGCTCTACCATCTCCAACCCCGTCTCCGAAGAAGAAGGAATGAAGGCTGTTGTGTTGACAGTAATTTGGTCTAACAGGGTGGCATGTACCCATGTTTAAAACAATTTCTTATTATGTTTGTCTGTTACTTAAACAATTTCGTGGTTGTGGCTTCGGCCGAAAAACAATTTGAACTGGGCTTCGGCCTCTATTGCAGGTATTAGGGCGTACGCCCTTCTTTTGAATGAAATGATGTAGGATAATATTCCTACGTACTTAGAAATATTTATCTTGTGCACTTCTCGTACGCCATTTTTCCGACGCTTAAATTTTACAACCTAAGGTGTAAGAACCTCATTGTGTGTAAATTACAACACAAAGAATATTGTGACCAATTTTGATCACTGACAGAGGGTCGCGACCCACTCTATCTTGAATCCTTAAGTCATATGGCTTGTTTTTATTTTCATAATTTTGGTAAACTAGTAGGAGAGTTAATGTGAATGTGTTGGTAGGCTTAAGTAGTGGTATGAGGCGTTTGTTACACCTTATACCTTCCTATTCGACATTGAAACTCACAAATGACTTGGCTGAACAAACCTTTATGTTTAAGAACCGAAGCAAGAGATTTATAGGAAATATATTATTTATCATTGAATTGGTAGAGAGGATTACATCATTTTGAAATGAACACTAAGACAACTACCAATAATGCTCGCTTTCCCATGAGAAGCTTTTAATACAAGAATGAAAAGTAAAAAATACTTCTTAAACATAGAACTTTCGGAGGTTCGTACCATTCCATGTCCTGTCGATGGGTTCTCCGAGAAGAGTGGCCAGCTTGTAAGCTCCGTTGCCGTAGGCTTCAGCTATGACATAGGGTCCTTCCCAAGTAGGTCCTATCTTCCCCTGGTATTCTGCTATGCTTGCGCTATTAAGGCGTAGCACATATTCCCCAGGCTTGAAGGTGGAAGGCCTGGCCCTTTTGTTGTAGTAGCCTTCGATCTTATGCTTCTGCATGGCTTCTCGGATGGAGGCTATTTCTCTCCTTTCTTTTAACAGATCAAGGTTTTCCCTGATCCTATCATCATTTTGAGAGGCTTCAAATGTGTCCACACGCTCTGTGTGCATACTCAGCTCTGAAGGATGACTGCTTCTGTTCCGTATGTTAGGCTGAAAGGGGTTTCACCATTGCTAGACTTGTGTTGGGTTCTATGAGCCCATAAAACTTGAGGAAGCTCATCCACCCACCAGTGGTGGCTTCGTCCCAGCCTTTTTCAATTCTCTTGACAATATCTCTGTTGGTAACCTCCACTTTCCTGTTGCCTTGTGGATGATAGACAGAGGTCAAGGACTACTTTATCATGAGTCCTTTGCAGAAATTACAGAAGACTCCTTCGAAAAATTGCTTGCCGTTATCGGATATGATGATGTAGGGCACTCCAAATCTACATATGATGTGCTCCCATACAAATTTCTTGATCTTTCTCCCCGTAATGGAAGCTAAGGGTTTAGCTTCGACCCACTTTGTGAACTAATCAATTGCCACCAATAAGAATTTGACCCCACCAGGAGCCACATGCATGGGTCCTAAAATATCGATTCCCCATTGAGAGAAGGGCCATGCGGATGTCACAATTGTCATGTCCTGCTTCAGGAGCTTGGGAACCTTGGAGTGTATCTGACAAGCTTCACATTTTTAAATGATCTCCACAGCATCCCTATGCATCGATGGCCAGTAGTAGCCTAACTTCATTATTTTTGAGATAACCAAACGGGGTCCTGCATGAAGGCCGCACGATCCTTCATGGACTTCTGCGATGATGCTTGATGCCTGCTTAGGTCCAACACATCTGAGCCAAGGTTAGAGAAACGACCTTCTGTACAAGTTTTCTTCAATTAGCCAGTAGTGTGGAGATTTAACCCGTATCTTCCTTGCTTGCTTTGGATCCTCAGGGAGAAGGCCACTTATCAGGTACTCCCTAATGGGAGTCATCCATGTGTCTCCTTCTTCATGAACAACGTCAGTGACTTCCTTTCGGGCAAGATCTCTACAAGCACTTCTTTTGTGAGGTGGGCGAAGGCCATAGAGGCTAGCTTGCTTAATGCATCCGCCTTCTTGTTCTGATTCCTGCGAACGTGCTGAATGGCATAGGAGTCGAAGCCATCTAGCATTTCTCTTGTTTTGTCCAAGTATTGTTTGATGACAGGCTGCCTTGCTTCGTAGGAGCCTTTTACTTGGTTTGCCACCAGTTGAGAATCTACATAGATGGTGAGAGCCTTGACTTCCATATCTTTTGCTAGCCGGAGGCCTGCCAGTAAGGCTTCGTATTCTGCTTCATTGTTGGTGGCTTCGAATTCAAACCGAAGGGCATAGGTATGCTCCTTCCCCTCGGGACTGACAAACATTAGCCCTGCTCTGGAGCCGACGGAGCTTGATGCTCCGTCTGTGTAAAGTTTCCAATCATCTTGTATTTCGATGAGCTTAGCCTTAGGTTCCTCCTTTTCTTTTCCTGGTTCAGAAGGTGTTTCCGCCAAGAAGTCTGCAAGAAAATGCCCTTTGACAGAGTTTGGACCTTTGAACTCTATCTCGTGCTCCCCAAGCTCAATGGCCCATTTTGCCACCCTTCCAGACTTTTCAGGCTTCGACAAGATTTGCTTGAGTGGCTTGTCGGTTAAGACTGTGATCGGGTGGGCCTAAAAATATCGTCGGAGCCTTCTTGCTGCGTAGATTAGAGCTAGTATGAGCTTCTCCAATGTGGGCTAGTTAATCTCTGCTCCTTGCAAGACCCTGCTAACAAAGTAAATTGGGATTTGCCTTTTGTCCCTTTCTGCCAGTAGGACAGCGTTGATGCTCTCCATTGAAGATGCGATATACATGAACAACACTTCGCCTTTGATTGGGGCTGTAAGTGTTGGAAGTATCTCTATGAACTCCTTCATCTTTTGGAAGGCGGCTTTCGCATCTTGGATCCATTGGAATGTTTTCTTGTCGAAGCAGCCTTTAAGCGTCTTAAAGAACGGTAGGGACCTGTCTCCTCCCTTCGACAAGAATCGACTGAGTGCAGCCAATTTCCCATTTAAGCTTTGTACGTCTTTCAAATATTTTGGAGCCTGAAGATCTGTGATTGCCTTGACCTTTGAAGGGTTAGCCTTGATCCCTTGGTTTGTAATCAAATGCCCCAAGAATTTCCCTTCTTCGACACCAAAAGAGCATTTATTTGGGTTTAGCTTCATGTTGATTGCCCTGAGCTGGTCGAAGGTTTCTTAGACGTCGAGGAGCAGATCCTCCTCCGTTTTGCTCTTGATAACCATATCATCAACATAAGCCTTGAAATTTCTGCCTATATGCTTGTTGAAGGCTTTATCTACAAGTCTTTGGTAAGTGGCTCATGCGTTCTTCAATCCAAAGGGCATCTTCCTGTAACAGTAGACGCCTTTGCTCGTGTAGAAGGATGTTTTTTCTTCATCCACCTTGGCCATTTGGATTTGATGATACCCTTTGTAATCATCTAGGAAGCACTTCAGTCGGAAGCCTGCCAAGGACTCTACCTTCCAATTGATTTCTGGCAAGGGGTAGCAGTCCTTCGGGCATGCTTTGTTGATATCAGTAAAGTCAACACACATGCGTCATCCACCGTCACTTTTCTTTACCATCACTGTATTGGCCACCCAAGTTTGGTATTTGACTTCCCTCAGGATCCTTGCTTGTGTCAGTTCGTGTACTTCTTTACAGGCAGCGACGTTCCTTTCAGGGGCTAGGCTTCTCCTTTTTTGTTTGATGGGCTCAATGTGCTTGTATTCATTGAGCTTATGTTCTATGCTGAAGGGCTTTCCGTCAATCGTTAACATTCTTGGGACTCCTGTCATGTCAGAATATGTCCAGGCAAAAACATCAAGGTTAGTTTGTAATAGTTCCGTAAGCTTCACCTTGAATTTTGCTGGAAGCTGCTTCCCTATCACGACTGTCTGCTCGGGGTAGCTGGGGTTTACTACCACCCGTTCTTCTGCATCTGCACAGCTTAGAATGGCCATCGGAGGCTCCTCCGGTCCTTCTTTGACTTTCTTGACACCATATACCCCCCTGTCTGCCCCATAATTGGAATGAACAGTTCCTACTCCGAAGGGAGTTTGGAATTTGATGGCAGTGTGTATGGTCGAGACTAGGGCTGAGCATCGGGCCGTTCCCGATCCAGCCCGACCTGAATCACGACAAGCCGGCAAACACAAACCGAGTCCCGACCCGATTAAGCTCGGTTCGGTTTCGGGACAGTCGGGACGGGACGGGATCGGTCGGTTTGATCGGTTTAGTTTGTTGTTTTTTGTTTTCGGCCCGTCCCTACCCGATCCCGACAAGCCCGAATCCCGACTAAACAGAAAACACAAACCGAGTCCCGACCCGTTTGGGATCAGTTCGGTTTCGGGACATGATTCGGGACTCGGGATCGGGATGGGATTCGGGAGTCGGTCGGTTTTACTCACCCCTAGTCGAGACTACAATGCCCATTTTTTGCATAGCGGTTCTTCCTATCAGCAAATTGTAAGGAGAATCTGACCTGACTATGATGAAGGTGAATGTTTCTGTTCGGGACAAGGGTCCTTCTGCGATAGTGAATTCCAAAGGTACCTCTTCGAGGGGCCAAGACTGTTCGCCGGAGAACCCTACCAAGGGTACTTTTGAGTCTACCCTCTGCGAGCGTATCGATGGTTTGAGCTTTAGGAAGCAATGCTCATAGATGATTTCGTAGGAGCTTCCACAATCCATGTATGCTCGGTTCACCTCTCTGTTGGAGACCCACACCTTGATGACTATGGGATCAGTTGAAGGTGTCTGCCCCAGAATGGACGGGAACGTTATCTCCCCCACACTTCCCAGCTCTCCGTCTGCTTCTTCCGCTTTAAGGTTGGATCCTGCCTGTGCACCATCAGTATCGGGGCTTCTGTAGGGGTATTTTCCTTCTTGTTTCTCTTCCACTCGCCCAACTGAGTATCGGAGAACTTGTGCTTCCCTTTCTTGATGCCTTTAACCAGATGCACCAATTTCTTCAGCTCTATGTCGCTGTTAGTGTCGTGCCCATGGTCTTCGTGAAAGTGGCAGTACTTTGACATGTCCCTGGCTTTATTTCATGCTGACATGCGAAGGGGTGGGTCGAAGGACTTGGCAGCTTTCTCAGTAGCGAGGATTTCCCTAGGATATTTGACCAGGTTTGCCAAGAGTCCATGATTCAAGCCTTTGTTGTAGGGAGTGAAACGTGTCTCTGTTCTTCTTCCTGTTCTTGGATCCTTCCCAAGCGGACCCTCTTGAGAACTTGTCGGAGGCCTCTCTTTGCTCGATTAGAGCTCCATTGGCTGCTACTTCCTTGGACTCAATCCAAGTGTATGTCTTTTCCATGAGTGCCTTGTAAGTGGTAGGGAGGTCGGTGGACAGAAACTCCACCAGGCTCCGAGTTCGTAAGCCATATCCGAAACCAGAAATCCTTTGCTCTTCGTGCAACCCCATAATTTGAAAGGTTTCATCGGTGTACCACGTGACAAAGGCCCTTGTGCTTTCGCTTTCCCTTTGCTTGATAGTATGCACAGCTAGGTGAGTCTTGGTGTACTTCTTCTGCTTGCTGAAGTGCGATTGGAACTTAGCCTTGAGATCATCCAGACTTACAATGCTTCCTACCTTTTGCCCATTCCACCATATTCATGCGGAATATCGGAGAGTGTATGTGAACATGTGGCACACCACAGGCATAGCCCACTTCTGCATCCTGATAGCGCCTTTGAACAAGTGTAAGAAGTTGTCTGGATCGCCTTTCCCATCGTAGGTGCCTATGTGAGTAGGCATTTTCAAACCATCAGGTAGAGGGTAGTCTTCGATCCACTTCACGAAAGGTGTGCAAGTTCCAGAAGATTCCTCATAGAAAGGGTTATATGGAGGTGCATAAACAGGTGTAGAGTTGTACGGATTATGAGGTGGTTGCGAGAACGCAACATAGGCTGCAGGAGGATGGTACGAAGGGTTTCCCCCCACTGGTTGTGCAGGGTGAATAGGGATGTGCCCATAAGGCACGTGTTGGTAACTCTGGTTGTGAAGAGACCCATTCGGAGGATAGGCATTATAGGGCTGAGTAGGCAGGTAGGGATTCATGCCTTGAGGTGGTAGTTGCTTCATCCCAGAGTATGGAGGAGGTCCTCCGACACTCGAGACATATGATGGAGGCATCGGAGCCCCCATCCCTTCTCTTCCCAAGTGGGCCATCAGGAGGGGTGATAGGTTCATCCCTCCATTTCTTACTGGATTGCTTCCTCCATTGGAGTTCTCACTCCTTCTTTCTCCCTGCATTCTCTCCCTTCTTCCCGGATCTCCTCTTGGACCTTCTTCGAAACCTACAGTTCTTCCATTAGGTCTCCTCACGGAAGGAGAACCATTTCATAGGGCCGATTGCCCCCTGTTAGTTGGTCGAGGCCTTTCCGCATCTCGGTGTTGCGAACTTGCCTCTTGTGAGCCCTTAGCAAGGACTCTAATGCTTCGAAGTTTGCCTCGACGAAGGCAGGGCTAATTTCTGGAACAGGGTTAGCGGAAGTTGAGGCGTGATGTATGGGAGTTGTTTCTAGCCGAGATCGTGTGGTGAAGGTGGAGGAAGTTATGGGGGCGAGATTATCGGTGTTAGTTGTAGTGAGGGGTACCAGGGTAGAAAAACCTGGTGGAGGTGTATCTTCTCGTCCTGGTTCCGTGCCGAAAAAGTAGCATAATCAGTTAGGGTGTTAAGACTTGGTGATTACGGATTTAATAGTAGTGGGTCCAACAGATGGCGCCACTAATTGTACACTAAATTGCACTACTAGGCTTCAATGGTGATTGAAGGTAAGAGGGGTGTGTGTTCCAGCCAAGATTGTCTTTCACCTGAGGATAAGAAATACAAAGACACTACGTTAAGTGATTACGCAGGGGGTGGACCCTGTGAACCACCTCCGACGTGAGAGTAAGTATGAGTTATGGTGATGTAAATGAGTGTGAGTAAAGAGTAAAGTGTTAAGTGAGCTTACCATAATATTCTGCACGTCCTACCTATTTATAGTGGAGGAAATAGGCTTGAGGGCACCTATGCGCAAATATCGGAGAACATGGGAGTGTCCCATGTTTTTGGGTAATCGCTAGGGCTTAGTGACCCACGTTCTCAAACTTGGCGGGAAAGCCAGGAAAGAGAGGGAGATCGTAGGTTTGACTAAGTCAGGATGGTCCTGCGTCCCTTGTTCCCTCTTCAACCGTACCCCGAAGGGCTTAGGGCTTCGAGTGGCAAATTCCCTGCAGGTAACCTTCATGTGTACGAATGGTTTGACGCCAATGAACATCTAGGAGAGCTAACTTGGGCCTTCGTTCAGAAGGGCTTCGACACATCTCGAAGGGTTATCCGTCGAGCTGTTCGAAGGGTACTGATGCAGGTTTTACTGACCAAGTCTTAATATTTATAATGTCTCGTTATACCTATGGTCTACCCTAGTGCACTAACGGGCAGTGTACCTGGTCGTGTGTAATGTAGTAATCGGTAAAGCCGAGGTCGTCCCAAGAGCTATGTGTGTTGGATTATTACTAAGTCTAGGTGTCACAGATTAATAATGGTTTCGATAGGGATTTAATTAATTAAACTACTAATGCAGAATAAAGCAAATAAAAGCAGGTAAATGATAAAGGGAAATCAAAAGAGGAGAGCGGTGCTAACCTAGTTAATCCTCCTAGCTAGTTATGTCTACGTCTACTTACTTCCAATTACTTCAGGTGGGGTCAAAGTCGAGAGGACAACATTTGGTCAATTCGCCCTAACCTATCAGCAAAGATGTCACCACAGGAGAAGTCAGATGTTGTTGGGTTCCCATATTTGTAACACAAGCATCAATATAAGAAGTAGAGATAAGAGATAGATCGGATGAACACCCAAACACAATACACGAATGAAATAGGAATGTTTATGCGTTGGAATTGAATAAGAGTGAACAACCAACCCTCAAATGAGAGTTTACATGGGTATTTATAGGAAGGAACTAGGGCAACATGCAAGTTCCCTTCCTTTCCCTTATTGGGCTTTGGATAGGCTCATGTGCTTTCTACATGAGCCTAACCTTGATTACTAACATAAAATCCATAATTAAGCTAACTATTACATATTAATTACTAACACTTGAATTCTAGTTTAGGAGTGATTCCAACAATCTCCCCCTAAGTGTTAGTGATTGATGATATAAACGTTGTAGGTGCTGATGTAATAGTAGCTTTGACGTCTTCTGACATTATTCTTTCTTGTGAGAAGAAGTGCCTTGATTCGAACAATCTCCCCAGTGTAGGGAAATTGTTTCCGTTGAAGTATTCTGCTTTGACGTCTAAGATTACTTTGTTCTTTGTGGTGTTAGTGATAGTATGTTGTTGTTGTCTTCATCAGGTCCGCTTCGTTGCTCCAGTGTCTCCACGTCTTTCTCCAACATGCTCACACGCTCTTTAACGTTGGATTATAGTACTGATGTAGTTCTCTTAGTCTTTAAACTTTGTAGATTCTCTGACTTGACGAAGAATCCTTCTGACTTTCACTAGTACCAAAACGGGATTTGGTCACGCATGGTCGAAATGGAACGGCCACACATTCGCATATTTGTGTGGCTGAAGGTACGAAAATTCACAACATTTACAAATTAGTCACACATGAAAATTTTGATTGTGTGACCATTACAACTGTATCGCCACACAATTGAACATTGTGTGGCTAAAGGTATCTGGTGATTTTGTTTCAGATCATTTACCACATATGAATTTGGAACGCGTGACAAATACAAGTAACCTTGATGCGTTAGTCACATGAAGTAATTTGTTGTGTGTCTAAATCATAGAGTCAAGTTTTGTCACACATTATTTAAGGGTGACTGATATGTTTTGCCAACTCTTTTGCCACATCTGAAATTGGAACAAGTGACAAATGAAAAGTAAGGTTGAAGCATTAGTCACAATATACATATAAACAGTGACAAATATATGTCACACACTTGAACACTGTGACAAAAAGCCATATATGGTCACACTAAATGTTTTGTCACACATTCGTTAAGTGTAGCCAAAATCCAGTACATATGTTCACGTAAGTTAATATGTGTGTTTAAAGTTTAGTTTGTGTTAGCTTGCCAAAATCTAATCTATAATGTCACATTTGCTACTAACACCGTGACCAAATGCCATATATGGTCACGCTAAACGTTTTGTCACACATATTATTTAAGTGTATCCAAAATCCAGTACATATGGTCACGTAACTTAATATGTGGCGATTGGATGATCAATAGTCACTCAAAATACACGTTTCGTCACTTTAAACACCATATGGTCACACTTATTAACACTTTTAGCCACTTTATGGTTAATTGTATGTGACTAAATACCCAAAACAAACATGCTTTGTGTGACTAAATGTTAGAAAAGGCCACACAAACATAAAATTCATGTGGCCATTGGATGATCAATAGTCACACAAAATACACCTTTCTTCACTTGAAACACCATATGGTCACACTTATTAACACTTTTAGCCACTTTATGATTAATTGTATGTGACTAAATACCCAAAACAAACATGCTTTGTGTGACTAAATGTTTCAAAAGGCCACACAAACATAAAATTCAAGTGGCCATTGGATGATTAATAGTCACATAAAAGACATATTTCTTCACCTTAAACACCATATGGTCACACTTATTAACACTTTTGGCCATTTTATGCTTAATTGTATGTGACTAAATAACCAAAAGAAACATGCTTTGTGTGACTAAATGTTACAAATGGCCACACAAAAAGAAATTTGATGTGGCCATTGGATTATCAATAGTCACAAAAAAAAACTATTATGTTTTTCATAAACATAACTAACTACGAATACTAAACAGACTTAGCTTATGTCTGCAAGACTTAACCTTGTACTGGCAGCCTTAACCACTAAAACTAACCTACCAGACTTAACTTGGTACTGGCAGCTTTAACCACTAAAGTTTTCTGTTTATAAGTAGACCACAACACAAAATATATATTTTTTTTTGGTGCAAAGATGAACTTGTATTAATCAAGGAAACTTTGTAAAATGAAAAAAATCAACACACAGTGATATTCAATATCTGATATAACTGTTCTTATAAGTCTGATAACAAAAACAAACTGCCCATATCATACAACCATGGACAGATGACAACCAGCACAAAACCATCACAAAGAACACCTTTTAATGCACCAGTATGAACCATACACTTCCAGATAGGGGCTATACCAAGTAGTTTACATTCCATCTCATGAATGGCTTCAACTACTTGGGAACACACACCCCAAATGAAGCCAACCAAATCCTACACAATCCTAAAATCTGTTTATAAACATGTCTACCAATAAAAACTGATAACGCCTGGAATTACGTTTTAACACATGCTAAATACTGGAATTATAACTGGAGTACGAGAAGACACCGAAGCTTGGTCGTCAATGAAAAAGTCAACAAGATTCAATCTGACCATTTTGTTTCGTTCCCACTCACAGTCCTCAACAATCTCTCTCCATATGGCATTTATGGTAATGTGGTTCTTGCTTCTAGGCCTATCGCTGTGGTGTTGCAGATTCACGTTCACATAAAACTCCATGTCTTCCCGGTATCTCAGCAATGCGTTATGGTACTTCCACATGTGATTTCGCTTCGTAAACTTATGTGGTATGTTCTGCATTAAAAAGAACAATGTAGTATGCTAATCAAAAGTATGTCCATGTGTTGAAGCATATATTAGTTTTTGCGAAAGCAGATAATGACTGAAATGGTCCGATTTGTATCATTACTTACCAAACGACTCCTGTCAATAAAATCAAAGATTATGTCTACACTTTGATTAACATACCTTAATCTAGGGGGTTTCTCATGAACGGTCTTGTACGATTCAGCTCCATACGTTGCACAAGTTCAGAACGCATCATCAATCCATTTTCAGCAAATGGCATCAGGGAAAGAGTATTGTTTAGGAGATTTGTGAAAACAACTCTTGTGCCAGCAAACAGGTTTTCATCGTGAACCAATACATTCCATCCGTGCCCACCAAACTCATGCACGTGTCTGTTTTCCTCCAGTATTTCAATTTGACGGTGAGTGATAGCTGCTACGGGCACGCCAGCAACAAGAACGTCAAATTGGTTATTGTCAGTATTGTCCTGGAAATTGCAAGGAATGACCTACGTAACAGTTTAGTTTAAAGAAAACATTAGCGGGTCAAACAATTAAAATAATCCCCATTTTCAACAAACTTATACAATGTATTGATTAACATTTTTTTCTTACCAGAGGTTGTGCAGGATATTCATCCAACGTAACCAGGCACCTACGTTGTCTATAACCTAGAAGAGCCAGATCGTATCCAGGGCATTTGTGGCCTGCATCATTGTACCCTGTTACATAATAACAGTCTTCTTCCTGACGAATGAAATGGAATGTGGCCACATTGATGTATTGGCTTTGATCAATAAAAGCTTGCCACTCAGACCCTTGCAAAGTAATGCGACCACGAACCAATTTCCAGTAAACCTTATGTTTGGTTCCCCTATTGTGGATTAGGTATATCCAGCGCTTATTGGGGTACAGTGTTTCAGTAAACAAAGCAGGAAGCATCTTAAAGTTAAAAAGTAAGCACGTATATCAATTTGATGGTTACATTGATAAATTTATAACCTTAAGTAAGCATTTTAAGTACAAATTACTTGCAATGTCCTAATGTTTGTGCGGTTTGCCTCCACCAACAATTGGATGCTCATTCTATTTTAAAACCACAATCGTCTTAATGGTCAATAAGGTTATCACATATGCATAACATTCAACTAATACAAGTCTTAGATGATCAATACATCTTTATCATTAAGGTGTCAAACAAAAAGTGATTGAAGATGTACTACTACATATTTAACTATGTTTCAAAAATCAATAATCATATAGTCCTTTTAGAGTAAAAATCTGTATTTTTTTACGTTTAATCATCTTACCCCATACGTTTGTTAAAATCTAGTAAGAAATCCATAATCTACCCAACATACCATACGCCATTTCTTCATCCAATGTCTAAACCTAAGCTCAGATAATTAATTACATAAGGTGTAGTGCTTTACCAAATCATATAAAAGCTATACTAACCTAGATTAAACATATGTTTACAAGTTGTCTAATTAGCTATTTAACAAATAGCTGCTACGTTTTTCCACAATCCACATATATCCATGATTTTTTTTATTCAAATCATCCTATATTTACATGTCACACAATATTCTAAAGAATCAAATCGCATATAGTTCTAATAAAACGGCGTTACATTATGATCAAAGGATACTATATTCTTTAGGATATGTTAAACATTGCAAAAAAAAATACCAAACATGCATTTGTATCCATCAACATATCAGAAACATGCATATCAATCACTTTACATTTGCAGTTCATGGTTAAAAAAACAAAAGAAAAAAAAACCAATGTGTAACATTACCTGTTGATGCGGTTGTTGTGTTGAAGAAGATAGACTTGAATATTTTTCTTTGACTATGTGATTAAGTGTAGCCGTAATATATCACGGTTCTCAAAACTGCAATGATTACTACTAGTATTAATTAAGGGAAGGATTTTTTGTTTTATTTTTTTAGCTTGTATTATGGGAGCATTGCATATATACTCACTAAAACTCTCAAGTTGCATATTTCTCCATAATACAAGTTTTTAATGCATGATGTATAATGCAACTTAAACATGTTTTGGGTATATATGAAAATATGTAAGTTTTAGTGGAACAATTACGTACCAAAACGGTACATTTGAAAAAGTACGCAACTATTTTATGACCTAAACCCTTGATTATATACATACAAAATATTTGGTAGAATCACCTTAAAAATTAAGTACCTTAACATACAAATAAATAATATTACATTTACATACGCGATGTCGTAACTTCTCGCAAATAAATACATATGTCGAATACAATATTGGTTAATCGAATATACAATGTAGCTATTGAATCACTGCCAGTGCATCAACGTTTGCAATGTTTTTCTACGATATTTCCCGTCCTTGAATGTCACGTTCACTGTGATGATAAAAAACCTGTGGAATCCAAGTAACAAAAAAAGTTAAACGTTGTAATAAAGTATATAATTGTAGGTACTTTTTAAATAAGAAACATACTATTTAATAACTTAGCACTACAAGTATTAACTTAGCACTGCAAGTATTAACTTAGCACTGCCAGTGTTAACTTAGCACTGACAGTATTAACTTAGCACTTCCAGTATTAACTTAGCTCTGCCAATATTAACTTAGCACTACCTGTATGCAAATACTAATAAATTTGGCTTTTACTTGCATGCTATTTGTGTTAGATACCTTCCAAGCGAATCAATATGAAATCTGCAGAAACAGTAGTGATTCTGTGTATTTTGTTTTCATGCAAATGGTAGTCAATGTGTAATTATATGTTATACATGTGCCTATCACTATGCAAAACATATGGCCTACTTTTCCTATTTAAGAGGGTCTACAACTATGCAAAACATATAGCCTTACTTTTCATAACTTGTAATAAAGAAAGAAGAAAACACAATGTCTAGACACCCTAAGTGTGATCAGCTTAGAGCAGAAGCCAATTCGAATAACTGGTCTGAGATGCTAGTGTTGTACTGTCGCCAAGCTGCAGGTTAGGACATTCACATGTCACAACAAATGAATGTCCTATGCGCTAGCTTGGTGAGTGTTACTCGTGAGAGGCTTACTTTTATTCAAGAGTTAGAAACAGTTGGGAACATTTATGCCCAGAAAACTGCAGAATATCTAAGAGAAATTCAGGCAAGAGATGAAGAAAAGCTCATGCAAATGAGCATTTTGGCAGCTGGATTGGAGCTAAATTTTCGCAATCATGATGTGTTCATTCAGAAACTTAAGGGCTTAATGGATTGGTAAGTGTGTTTGCATAGCTGGGGGAAGCTGTTGTTGGTCATGATGTCTTGTTTATGTTAGTCTTTGGATTTGCAGTTATGTACTTGTCTTGAATTTTATTTTGAATGTTGTTGTAATATTTGGTTTTAGCCTTTGGCAGGTGGTTGTAAGATATTTTATCAAATAAAAGCCAGTGTTTGTGTTAACTAATTTTACGATGCTTACCTTTTACTGTGTTTGCATTCCATGATCCAGTCTGAAACAACATCCTCATCAATAGTTCAGGATTAATCTGTTGAAATGCCTCCGTTTATGGAGTCTGTTTACCTGTTGATGCAATTAAAGCGGATGAATAACATTTCCATATACGAATCTAAATTTTCAAAGCAACTTTGTGGCACTTTCAATCAAAGTATTATTATTCGATGTCAAATTCCAGCCCATTGTACTACGACTATATACACAGATGCTTAACATCTTCGAGCCAATCATGATTCATTGGGACGGGTGTATGATAGGGACCAATGATTATATATAGCTTCTAACATAAACTATATAAACACGTGACGCCAACGGACACCAGCCACAATGAAACATGATTGACCTGAAGAAATTTACCAACTTCATTAAAGTACAAGGTTGAGATAATATTATGCATATAAAATAAAACGGTCACAAACATGCGACATAATCGTCTATACACTTTATGAATTCACATTCACAAATTAATTGAATTTGTCAAGATATGGGCAATCTCAAGTTTAAAACTACCCGTCATAATTGATCAAAGCATTGATGGTCATGGTAAGCTTAACATACAGATAATCCATTAGTCACAAAATACAGGCTATCCAGGCAAATCAAACAAATTTTGACTCATTTTTTGCACATAATAGTGAGGCTCAGATCTGTATAAATCAATAGTTTCAAAATATAGAATTGCCACGCCAAGACACGGAAAATCACATCATTTGATTGATATCATCACAACCTCTATCAAAGTAAGACACCTATGTTATAAGCAAGCAAGTGGAGACAGCTTAGTACTTTGAGCGTCCACTCGAAATCCCATTGCCATGTCTACGAAATGGCTGCAAAGATTTGCACCAAACCTATTGCTATGACGGCGACATAGGAATGGGTTTTCGAGGGGAAGCTCAAAGTACCAAAGGTGTGCCAAATAAATAATTATCTATTCTACAAAAAGTTAATTTTACAGCGATGAAAAGACTTTTAAGTGCAATGGTTAAAATTTTAATGTTGAAACTAGGGAATAAGATCTTGTATACAGGCAACCCATCTACCATACATTCAAACAAATTTTGACTCATTTTTTGCACATAATAGTGAGGCTCAGATCTGTATAAATCAATAGTTTCAAAAACATCAGGATATAACCGCCATGGCTGCAGTAGTATAAAATATAGAATTGCCAAGCCAAGACACGGAAAATCACATCATCTGATTGATTTATTAAGATATATCATCACAGCCTCTATCAAAGTAAGACACTTATGAACAAAATAGAGTTAGGGAACTCTGTCAAACTAAGCAACGGAACCCATCTAGATCGTTAGAAAGATGTGTCTTGATAATTGAGGTTTTCAAAGTGAAGTTCAATGTAGCAAGCACTTTATGGACACATTACTTCGTAGATGGGTGGTTTAAGATAATAAATAAAATATTTTTCATAAAAATGAAACACAATCAAACCCTTCTAGAGATCCCTCTACTGGTCCTTTTGTCGTTTCAACTCCCTTTGTGCAATTCCTGCACGCACGGGCAAATTGCTAGATTGTTGAAAAAACAAAAGGAACAGTATGGGAACTTAGAAAGGGTTTGATTGTTGAAAAAATAAAAGTTAAATGTCAATATGTTATAAGAAAGCAAGTGGAGACAGCTTAGTACTTTGAACGTCCACTCGAAATCCCATTGCCATGTCTATGAAATGGCTGCAAAGATTTGCACCAAACCTGTTGCTATGACAGTGACATAGGAATGGTATTTCGAGGGGAAGCTCAAAGTACCAAGTGTAAATAATTATTGATTCTACGAAAGTGTATGTGTTGAATGGGATAATGAAGGAGTGTGGCCTGCCATGAACAATACACACTATATCATTATCGCAATCAACACACCTCATAAAAAAGAAACACAATCAAACCCTTTCTGAGATCCCCTACTGGTCCTTTTGTCGTTTCAACTCCCTTTGTGCAATTGCCTGCACCAGGCAAATTGCTAGATTGTTGAAAAAACAAAAGGAACAGTATGGGATCTCAGAAGGGGTTTGATTGTGTTTTTAAGATCATAAAAAAAGTGTTTTCCTAAAAAAGAAGCATAGTTAACCCTTCTGAGTCCCCATACATTAACATTTAACTATGCTTTTTATATTTACTAAACTGCATACCTTATTGACTATTATGTGATCACAACAACAACAACAACAACAAACCCAATCCCGCCAGGGCAGGGTATGGGGGAGGTAAAATGTAGACACATCCTACCCCTACACCAGGGTAAACCCGTGGGTAGAGCGACTGCTTCCAACGAGACCTCCGGCAAGTGCATGTGTGCTAGTGCGAAAGGATAGAGAAAGCATACGACAAAAACAAAAGGCAATAGCGTAGTAAAAAGAAAGCAAGCAAACAAGCAAACAGGGCATACAGGAAAAAGAAACACGCACAAGCACCAAAAGACCGAACGCAGGGAGCAAGACAAAGCATGCAAACCTAAAGGAGCAACAACAGAGCAACGCAAACCACGCACGGGGCCTAAGACTACGACAAAGCAAAAAAGAGGCCACAAAACAAAACACGCAAGGAGGCAAAAGGGGACACCTAAAAGCCAACCTAGCACCACTACTCGCAAATCCTTATTCTATCCCTCCACCCATTCCTATCTGAGATCATGTCCTCGGTCAAATGAAGCTCCATCATGTCAAGCTTAAGTCTATCCTCCCACCGAAATTTGCTCCGCTGCCTCATTGACGAATAATCTCATTCTTCGCGTCTACTAATCTCATTCTTCGCGTCTCATTCTTCACGTACCCATACTGCATGTATAACACGTAATCGTTATTACCTCAACTAATGATCCATAAATCATCAAACAACTACTTTTCCTATGCAAATGACTAATACCCTGACTAACATCCTAAACTAACATAACACAATATCATCTATAAATCAATAAACATCCTAAACTAACAAACTAGCAGTAAATTATAACATTTATACCTAAGATATTAGGCTCAATCGGAAGAGAATCAAGCCCTTTATAATAGCCCTCAAGAGTATTTCATTGACTAACATTTATTTTGATTGATTTTGCGTTTGATTGAAAACCCTAAATCTGCTATTAATTAGAATCTAACTGTGTGTTTTGACCGAGTGTAAGAGAGATAAATGTGTGAAATACTGAAAGTCAAACACACACTACTTGACCATTTTCTAATAAAAGTAAATAAATAAATAAAACTAACTTATTTCTTCAAGTTAATAAAGCATTAAAACCTAAAATTAACCATTGTACTGATCATTGATCATTGATCATTTACATATAATTACAGTTATAATTATATAAACAAAGTAGCAGTCAATAGCAAGCATCCATACAACCATCAACTATACATCATCAAAACACAACAAAAAACTTCCAAAGCTTCCTATTCTCCATCTTCAGACTCATCAACTTCATCCAAATCTTCCAAGAACTCCTCCTTCTCCGACAGACTCCGACGACATAGCACCAAAGCTGAGCCAGCAAATCAATCTTCCTTCGATCCTTCAACTGTATCTCACAAAGGGCAAACTCACCGATTGCTTTGCAATAGCATTGAAACGAGTGAACAATCTACCCGAGCCTCATCGATTGTGCTGTTCTTTTTGGCAACAGTTTCCCTCAGAATCTGCTCTCTTTCCCATCCGCTCGATCAACATTTTCTCCTCTGCTATGTCTTGCAATATCAACAA
Organism: Chrysanthemum makinoi; assembly: GCA_910596185.1. Lineage (NCBI taxonomy): Eukaryota > Viridiplantae > Streptophyta > Magnoliopsida > Asterales > Asteraceae > Chrysanthemum > Chrysanthemum makinoi. The sequence goes on from OU343221.1 coordinate 199,379,580, forward strand.
CCTGAAAGCATCGCTGAGCTTGCCGGATTCAGTGGCGGCTTTCATTTCATCGATATTAGGTGTGGAAGACATTTTGTGTGTTTAGGGTTAAAATTATTGATAGTTGTGTGTTTAGGGTTAAAATGATTGATACTTGTGTGTTGATTTTATGATTAGGTAAGTATAAAAAACACTTAAGAGGCATCGGAAATTTTTCTTTGGGTGTTACTGTAGCCCTTTCATATTCTTCCATGCATAAATGTGATATGCAATAGTTCACAAAAAAAAAAAAAAAAAAAAAAAAAAAAAAAAAAAAAAAAGTGATATGCAGGAGTATTTAGGAAGATATCTAATATTGCAATTTAAACCCTTCATTTTTTCATTGAATCTAAACCAGCCCCTATATACTAGGGGTGTTCACGGGGCGGTTCGGCTCGGTTCGGTTAGAGATTTTAACTATGCATCACGGGGCGGGTAGTTCATTTTACTATCCAAAACCGAACCGTACTAGGCGGGTAACCGGACATGCGGGTCTCCGAAATGAGAGGTTACCCGCGGTTCGGGTCACGGTTAACCATTCAAAAAAATTAATCGAATCGAATCGGGCGAACAATAACATAAATTAGAACGTAATATGTCATTTTAGTAAAATTAAATAACATTAAAGATATTAGAATAATAGTAATGTTGTTGTGTCACAATAGCAACATTCAAATTACCATATCTAACAAAATAACTAATACTAATTATTTGACGTTTATAGATTACGATCACATTAATCATATGTAATCCATGGACGTTAGTAAATGATCAAATTAGATAAGTAAAATTGCATTATATGATAAAAGTAGTGCAATAATATTGTTAATACTTGTACATTTTTATGAATGGTTTGTTAAAACTTACATGTATATTATACGCGGTTCGGTTCGGGTAACCACGGATAACTAAAAGTAAAAACGAAACCGAACCGTGATAAGCGGGTTTTTCTGTTTCGGGTTTTCTCGGTTTCAGTTTCTTCGGTTATCGGTTTTTAGCGGTTTCGGATTGACCGGATCGGCTCGGTTCGTCGGTTTCTCGGGTTTTTTGAACACCCCTACTATATACACAGTTTAAATTTAAATTAATGACTAAACATGTCTAAAAGGTTTATTATCTCAACTTCTTAAAATTTATGTCAACTGCAATACATCGAACAAAATCAAAGTTAGTCATCTTTACAATGTAGCACATTGACCAAAATCAAAGTTAGTCATCATTACTATGTAGTCATCTACAGTAGAACTGAAAAAGACTAATCTTGCTTTATAGACACTACAACTTTGGCAAACAATGAATGCGGTGGTTATTAATTTGCGAACCATGCAAATTTGCATAACAAAACCTACGTAAACATTACCCGACAAGGTTACAACAACATTACGCAACAAGAATTTACCTACGACCTATTGCGTAATCAAAATTACTACCGTAAAGACCATGACGATAACAACTCAACAAGAATTTACCTTTGACCTATTGCGTAATCAAAATTACTACACGTTTTTGTCTGTTTTAATACGTTTTCGTACGTCCTTGTCCCCTTTAATCTGTTTTTATACGTTTCTGTTTTTGTTTACAGGTTTTCGTCCGTGTTTACACGTTTTCGCTAGTTTTTTCATGTTTCCGTCCGTTTGAATACGTTTTCATCTGTTATACATATTAACGTACATTTTCAAACGTTTCATACATTTTCATATGTTTTACATATGTTTTCGTCCGTTTTCGTCCAATTTACCCCGTTTTCATCCGTTTTTACCCATTTTCGTATGTTTTTAAGAATTTTTCAACCATTTTCAAAGGTTTTCTTACACTTTTACACAGATTCATACGTTTATACACATTTTCTTCTGTTCTAATACATTTTGGTCCGTTTTCTTACGTCTTTGTCCCTTTTAATCGGTTTTTATACGTTTCCGTTTTTGTTTACTGGTTTTCGTCCGTGTTTGCACGTTTTCGCTGGTTTTTTCATCTTTTAGTCCGTTTGTATAACTTTTTACACACATTCGGCCGATTCCAGCTGTTTTGCACGTTTTCGTCCGATTTACCTCGTTTTCATCCGCTTTTACCCATTTTCGTATGTTTTTAAGAATTTTTCAACCGTTTTCATAGGTTTTATTACACTTTTACACAGATTCGTACGTTTATACACGTTTTCGTCTGTTTTAATACGTTTTCGTCTATTTTCTTAAGTCTTTGTCCCTTTTAATCGGTTTTTATACGTTCCCGTTTTTGTTTACAGGTTTTCGTTCGTGTTTGCACGTTTTCGCTGGTTTTTTCATCTTTTAGTCCATTTGTATAAGTTTTTACACACATTCGGCCGTTTCCAGCTGTTTTGCACGTTTTCGTCCCATTTACCCCGTTTTCATCCGTTTTTACCCATTTTCGTATGTTTTTAAGAATTTTTCAACCGTTTTCATAGGTTTTCTTACACTTTTACACAGATTCGTACGTTTATACACGTTTTCGTCTGTTTTAATACGTTTTCTTATGTTTTCTTACGTCTTTGTCCCTTTTAATCGGTTTTTATACGTTCCCGTTTTTGTTTACAGGTTTTCGTCCGTGTTTGCACGTTTTCGCTGGTTTTTTCATCTTTTACTCCGTTTGTATAAGTTTTTACACACATTCGTCCGTTTCCAGCTGTTTTGCACGTTTTCGTCCCATTTACTCAAACATTATGTTTGTAGGTTGCTAATTATGGAAGCCATGGCTTAAAATCTAAATAATTTTGTGTGAACTCAAGAAGCGAACTTAATTATCCATTTTCGGTTTAAAACCATATGTGTCAACCCAAGAATCGAGCTTAATTTCGGGTCAACCCAAGAAGCAAACTTAATTCATAATCGGTTTTCGGTTCGCTTTGGTTTAATTATAGTTCGGTTCGTTTCGGTTTTCGTGTTGACCAAAATATAAATATAACCGATTTAACGAAACAAAAACCAATAACCGAACGGATCAACACCCCTAATTTATAGTCATAGTTTAAAAGAAGGAGGACTTAGTTTTCCGTTTTTAAACATTAGGTCCTTAGAGATTGGTGGATCTTAGGGATGACAGGGAGGCTGCGAGGTCTAAGCTGCAGGGGTTGAATGATCTCATTACTCAATCTTAGGAGGAAATCGATACCAAGGAAGAACAAATTCAGGCGATGAATGGTTGAAGGGTTTCTCGCTATGGAATGGGATGTTTTCTTTTGCTCTAGTGTCATCTGTTTATGTCTAATGTCTAATGTCTAATGTCTTGGTTTAATGGGATGGTATGTAGATATATTAACAATGGAATATGTATGAATCTTTTGATAGTTTATCCATACGAATGCTAAATATGTTTGTTAATATAAGTAATGTGTTCGCTAGTTTGTTTCATCTTTTTTTCATGTTGTTTTGAGTTTAGGAATTGGTTGTGGTGTTTAAATTCATATTCGCACTGGTAGAATGTATTATTGTAGGATTAGGATGTTCAATTTTTAGATTGTTGTCAATTTTTTTATGACTGATTATGAAGTTTAGAACTGGAGGCGTTTGTTCATGACAATTATTTTTTATTGAACCACTAGATTTAGGGTGTTTTTGTTGTTGTTTTTGCTTTAAGTTAATTGCATTTACATGTTTTCTTGATTTTTTTTACTGTTTGAGGATGTTAGAGCTTATCTAATTGCTTATAAATAGCTTATTTATAGGCTTAAAGTAAGGTCTTAGGGCTGTTTGATGTATCAGCAGTTCTTGGTTTGATTTGCCTATTTTTGTGCTTAATTGTTTATCTGGAACTGCTTATTAGTTATAGTTGCTTAATTAGTTGTTTTAAGTCCATTTTTAGCTTTTGATTGATCATTTGTATGCGCCATGTGGTGATTTTAGTGTATCTGCAGTTATATGTATCTTTGACACAGCTGGTTTGAAGTAATATGGGTGTTTGGGACTGTGGGTAAGCACCATTTCTGTTAGGGGTGTTTTTGGTTTCAAAAATTGTTTGATTTTTCAAAAATTAAATTTTCTAATTCATATTTAAATTGCAGCCAAAAATTAAATATTTAAATGCTATATTATAAATTTGGAGCCACATTTTAAAATTATCAAATTTGGAGCCAAATTTTAGCCAAAATTTTTAAAATTACTTTGGAAATTATGGTTTCCTTAATTGAAAAACTGCCCCATCATTAGCCCTATTTTTACTCCAATAAATCAGCCTTCAAGCAAAACAACCAGAACTTCAATTTTAAACCATTATTTACCAATTAAGTTTACTAATTTTCTTTAACACATTACTTCTGACGAATCATGGCAACTCAAATCAATTGTCAAGATGATTTGGTTTATTCTGATCGTGAAAATGATAACACTTTAGAATATGAATCAGAGACGTATTCAGATGAGGGTGAGGATGCTGGAAACAACCATTCAAATGCGAATGTTGTTACGAGGGGCATAACTAGGTTAGCTAAGTTTCGCAAGGAATATGGAAAAACAGACGGAATAAAGGTCAGTGTAACATTCGATGCACTGGATAGGTTATCAGGAAAAAACAGAGCATTGTTTTCGAGTTTTTTGGGTGATTTGGTTCGTGAGCATATAGGTGTCAGGATTCTAACCTGGAGGAAGGTTGATTCAGAAGCAAGAGATAAAATGTGGGACAAAATCACGGTACACATATACTTTTTTTTAACTAGTAGTGGCTTGGCTGTCGTAGATACAAGGTGTTAATAAGTTTATCTCTGCATTTACAGTATGTGCAACTAATTAACAACAATTTGTTAATCTTTGCAGCGATATTTTGATGTTGAATTGACGGTCAGAAAGCTGATAATGAATCGTCTTGGTCAACTTCTAAGGAATTTCAGAATGAAATTGATACAAAACTACATATTGCCCAACCAAAATATTCTTTCAAAACTAAATGAAGTCCCGGCAAAGTATAGTGCAATTATAAAAGCCGAAGATTGGGTTAATTTTGTAAACTACACAGCCAGCGAGGAATACAAGGTGTTAATTATTCATTTTTATTCAAGTTCAAATATCTTTCACCTTTTCATATGTTTCCATATGTATTAGTTGTATACTATCAGCATTACTACATCTAAACGCCGTATGATTTTGTGTTGCAAGGTGAGATCAGCAAAAGCTAAAGTGTCGCGTTCCAAGTCTGTTTATGATCATACAATGGGACGAGGTGGATACGGCCGTGTGATAGAAAAAATGGTAACAGTAAACATTTGCACATTTGCATTTAATAGGATCATACTTTCGTTTATATTCGTTTATCTTACATTTGTATGTATTTGATGTTTATAAGATCGAGAGTAAAGAAATTGAACCGGATGAAGAACCACCGCGTGGTACGCTGTGGTTGAAAGGAAGGGTGAAAAAAGACGGAGAATATCACGATTATGATATCAGATCAGTGGGAGAAAAATTTGTAAGTTTGACTGCAAATTTTATTATTATGTTTAGTTATAAGTTAATACTGCTTTGTAATACTTAAAACTGTTAGTTATAAGTTAATACAGGTAGTGTTTTAGTTAATACTTTTAATTATACGTATTACTTAAAACGTTAGTTATAAGTTAATACATGTAGTGTTTTAGTTAATACTTTTAGTTACAAGTTAATACTGGTAGAATTAAATAACCTATTTCTCATATTGTGTGTGCAGAAGAAAGCGGACGACAAGATCAAACAAGGAATCTTGAAGCTTGATCATGGCACCGATGCCATGACAGTTGTATTAGGTAAGGAAAAGGGAGGATATGCGAGAGGAGTGGGAGGTGGAGTAACCTATAAGAGGTATTTTGATCGCTCTCGAATCAGACAAGCATCTGATGAAAGAGTGGTGTTACTTCAAAGTGAACTTGATGATGAGAGGCGCGAATGTCAAGAAAAGAAGCTGTAATATCAGGATTTGATGAAACAATTGGCTGCACAAAGGAGGCAGTTGCAGTCAACTTCAACTCCATTGACACAAAAGGAAGTAAGACATAAGAAAGTAACATTCCATCTTTTTTACCCTTTTAAATACTGCTGCAGTCTTCTTAAACAATTTATATTTCAGGTGTCTCCGGTGAACATTAATCTTTTAAATAGCAGTGTTGATGAGGATGCCGGAACACGTGTTGCTGGGCGTGAAAAATTGCGAGCATTGAGAAGTCTAATGGACTTGCAACTTTGGAAAAGGAAATGGAAATAAGTGTAAGTAATAAATCATCCCCCTGGTATTTTTGAATTCTTCATACATGTATTATTTACCGTGTATTATATATATAGGAAACTGTTAAATCTGTCGAATCTAAGAAATCGACTAGATCAAAACGAAAGGATTCTTCACGTCAACTTTCCGAATCACAAGAAAATGAGTCTCCATTAATAGTACTACCACAAGTATGTATTTAAACATTTTCATATGTTCTTTAGTTTAATTAATTTCTGATACATATATACATGCAACAAATTATCTTTTTAGGTAATTAAGTGCAGACTGTGGCACTTAAAGAAATCAAGTTTTATTGCGGAGGGTACGTGTACAAAACTGATGGAAAACAAATGCTTCATAACAAACCACTCCTAAAGGATTGCTACAGAGTGTCTATTGAAAAATCTTTAGTGGATGCATCATGCATACCGGATGTAGGAAGTAATGGTTTCAAAATAGTTAAGGATGCAGTAGGTGGTTTTTATGCATGCCCAAAGGATCAAGTGGTTTTCGATGAAAAGGTACATAGATGCATGTGTTTTATAAACCTACATATATCATTCTTTATATTTAATTCAGTGTTTGATACACCCGGCTTTTGTTTCCTACAGGTAACACCACCAAGTACCATAAAACTGATTGGTGAGAACAGAACTGCACCTAAATTACAAACAAAGCGCTACGTCTCTAGTGATGCCATGCAAAAGGAAGCTAAGAAGATCAAGAGTCAGAAGTCGTTAAATTATTGAGAATTTTATTATGTACGACATTACAATTTTATATACATTCCAATTTTATTGTATTTGAATATATTTTGAATATATTTTTATATATTTGAATTTGTTTTGATATATATTGATTTCTTATATGTGACTAAAAGATTCATATAGTGACAATTATTAACACTTTTTGGTCACAGTTTGCTTAATTCGATGCGTGACTAAATGTTAGAAAGGGCCACACAAACATAAAATTAATGTGGCCATTGGATGAGCAATAGTCACACAAAATACACATTTCTTCACTTAAAACACCATATGGTCACACTTATTGTTAGGAATTAGAAAATTCCATAGTAAAGAGTCGGTCACCCCAAATATTATCTAGCATAAGTTAGCTCGTAGACTTGTCGTTATTTACGTTATTTAGCAGTTTATTAGTTAGTTTGTAGCGTAGTTTAGTTTAGAGCAACACCGTGGAGGAAGGACGGGTCTTTACCCACTGTATACCTGATCCACAGGCCGTTATGTTTGTAACTATAAATACCCCTTCCATCCATGGAAGGGGTGGTGCTTCATTTCAATCTAACCTTTCCTTTGTGTAAACCTCTAGCAAGAACACCCTCTCTCTCTACTTTCTCTCTCTAAAATGGTAAACATGTATTTTGATCATCCAAGACCACCCGAATCATCAAACACAATAAATATTCGATCCTACAATTGGTATCAAGAGCCAAGGTTATTGTGTTGTGTTGATTTGTGTGGGTTTCGTACCATGGTTATTGTGTTTCATTGATATATGTTGGTTCGTTATTATGCTTAAGCTGTTGTCACACCAGTTTTTATTGTCCTGAATTTTTATTCATTGTATTGTGGTTCAACTGTTTTGACTGGTTTATTGTATCTTTTGTGGTTTAAAATGTCATGGAGTATTTTGTACACATCTGTTTTTCTGTGTATAAATCTTATGTCCAAACTGTCTTTCATGACTTTTGTCACCAATATCTGAAGGTCACTTGTGCAATCTAGTCATTGTCTTGGTCAAAACTATGGTCAAACGGGTAAAAGGTGCAGGTTTTGTCACTTTTTCTGGGTTCCTTTGAATATGGTCAGAAAACTTAATCGGAAAACTCATCAGAAATGCTAAAAGTCTTCATAGCGACTTATCCATACGTATTTACTTATGGTAGCGACTTGCCAGTTGCTAAGTAGCGACTTGTGTAGCTACTTGACTGATATGTAGCAACTTGTTATTTTCAGACCTAGCGACTTGTCTTTACAAGTCGTAGCAACTTGTGCTAGCGACTTGGGCTAAAGACCTTGGCATAGCGACTTGGCATAGCGACTCTGCTAGCAACTTGATACTCACTAGCGACTTGGCTCATATATTAGACCTAGCGACTTACACAGAAAGGATGAAGAAGAAGATGTAAAGACTTGACCACAAGACCATGTACCAAATACCAAATCTGATACGACCTCAGATTACATAAACCATCATTGGTCCATGATTTTTTTCAAAAATATGAAGACTAAAAGCAACTACATCAGACCCGACTCAAATAAATCAACTCCATCAAATCCATATATATCCTACCTCAAACTCCTTCTATCCCGTTTTCATCATTCTTCCTTGACCAAGACTTGAATTAAATCATAAAAAGGATAATCGAATCTCAGAATTAGGTTTCAACTTTCTCTCATAACTTGTTACGATTTTTTTGAGTTGAACCAATCTCATCATTGATAAATATGAAAGCTATGCTTCTTGACACATATCCGAAAGTTGAATGAAAAAGATTTATAACATGGATGTTAAAAATCATTTTCCAGTTTCGTTCCTCAAATCAAAACATAAAAACAATAACGATTATTAAACCTACCCGAGACCCATTTGAAAGGATCTTGAAGCCGTTTGAATAAAGAAGTAATTTCTGGATTGATGCCTTGCAACGAATAAGATTATCTTGTTGTGCTTCTAAGTGATTCGTTGGTATTATTTTTTATTATGAGAAGGGTTTTGAGATTATGATGAGTGTCAAACGTTTTCCAGGATCTGTGTTGATGCAGAGAATATTTGGGAGGAGGTAGGCGTATTTTTTTTGGTGAGATTAGGTTTTGATATAATGACCTAATAGTTAGGGGATGTGACTTTATAACTGGTGTTGAATATTTGTGTACATGGATTGGGTAATTTTGATTTTTCATTGGACCATGTATCAATATTGAATTTGGATCGGAAGTCTTTGATGTGGTGGGCTTTGTATTCAAATTGTTAATGAATATCACATTTGGGCTTTGTATTCAAATTGTTAATGAATATCACATTGGGCTGACATGGATCTTGAAGCAATATTGAAAAAACGAATGATATTCAAATGTGTAGTTAATCATTGATGTGAGATAAGGTTGGGTAACAAGTCTTTATATTATTATGGATTGGGATATGGTTCGGGTTATTTAAGTTTTGACTGGGCCCGGGCTTTTTGGTGTGATTGGATTCGGGCTAAGCTTGCATGGAATGGATTTGGACTTCATTTTTTTCATTATATTGGCTTGGGCTGCTACATGATTTATCAAAAGATCATATGAATGTTAGTATTTTGGGTATAAATTTTTGATAAATTTTGGATTATGAATGGTATTTTGGTATGATAAAATGTCACGGAGGATACAAATTCACGGCTTGAGCTTAATATTTGAGAAAAGGATTATTGATGTAAATCACGGTCAGATGGGCTTCTCAATATGAGATCGGATTTATGAAATTTGGATTGATGAGATTTGTTGAAGCAATTTAATGATGACATTTGATGTGTCATGCAGTTTGATACTTTGGTATACACATTTTCACGGAGAATGACATGTCACGGATTGAATTAATGGTTACACAAGGTTGACTAAGGGGTTTGTTTTGGATATTTCTTATTTGGATTTGAAGTGAGGTTTTCCGGGCGCGTATACTTATTTCATCTTCTTTCTTTCTATCCTTTCGCGAAGATGACTTGTTTGGGCATTTATAGAGTGTGATAAAGACTTGGCTATTTGGTTACGGTTGTGATTCTTTCTCGTTTAACCCACAACATAACTATCACTACGGTGCCTCATGCAGTAGAGGATATGTCAAGAGGTTTTGTACACTGTGTACACCGTTTCTTCTTCACAAGGATTAGTACAAGTTTAAGTAACGAATCTGGGGAATTCTACTTCATGTTCAAGTTTGGTATATCGGGTTTACTTCACCAAGTGGTCACAGCAACAGCCATCAGAATATGTGGATGAGGTGTTTACCAAAGTATTTATTGGATAGTTGATGATGTTGATGATGTTGGATAATGGACCGTTGATGAACCGCTGCATATTCCCCTAAAACAGATATTCACCGAAACCATAATTGTCATAATACATTCAAGCTGACATTGTTTACGGTTTGTCTTGATTTTGTAAAATCCCGCGAAAGAATCTATTTCTCGGTTTAAATCATAGGCTTGTAAAATCCCGTGACAATGGAAACATCCTGGTTAAAGTAATGTGCATTTCCGGATCTATCTTACGGTTTATTCTTGGTTTTGTAAAATCCCACGAAAGAATCTATTTTTCGGTTTAAACCATAGAGTTGTAAAATCCCGTAATGATGGAACCATCCTGGAGAAAAGGAAAGTGTATTTCGAGGTCTTATCTGATGCTGGTGCTACATTTTCTGTTTTGAAGAAGGGATAAAAGGGTGTACTTCATGAATTGGGTGTGTGTTTGGGTTGTCTTCATGGCAGTTTGGTTATTACAAGGTTTTACGGGGTTACGTGCTTTTAACCATGGTCGGGATGAAACCATTATCAAAGTTCATTTAAATGTCAAAGAAGGCTAGATTTGAGCAGTTCAGAAGATGTGACAACGGCGTTAATTCAGTATTATTTATTTGAGGTTGAAGTGAAATATCACGGGCGAGTGTACTTAGTATCTGAAGGTATCGGGGATGGTTGGATGAAGATTCTTCGAGATCCTTGTTCGAGCTTATTATCAAAAACGAAGACTTGAAAATCTAGTTATTGTTGGGTGTCTTTTACCTTTTCTTTTACCACTTGGGGGAATTGGGCTCACACCACCACAAAATAACTATCACTTTAAGGAGTTACGTTGTAGTGCTCGGTGTCACATTGAATTGTGGAGTTTCAAGAGGTGATGTACGTCTATTACTTGATGGTTGGTTGGTTGAAGAGTATAGAGTACTTAGAGATTCAAATGGGCATGAATTCTCAGCACCGCTCTTTGTTACATATGTGCAAGTTTAAGTCACGAGTTCGGGTTAGTTTACTTCAGGGTCAAATTCATCATATTGTGTTTTTCTCCATTAGCTGTCACAACAAAGAGCCTACTGAATGATAATGGGGATGATTACATGTCTTGCCAAGAGAGCTGAAAAGAGAGAGATTATGACGTCTGTTCACATCAGTTCAGGCCTCGTACTCCAAAGAAAAGAAATGTGTACGTTTCAGTGCGCATTATCTTTCGAAGAAGAGAAATCTTCTTATGACGTATGAACACATCAGTTCATGCCTCGTTCTCTAAAGAAAAGAAATGTATACGATTCAGTGCGCATTATCTTCAGAAGAAGAGGAATCTTCTCATTATGAGCATTCTCATCAACATGCTTCATACTTTTTCCATGTGCTTTCAATTATCAAGTGAACCGGGCTACTGTTGATTGTTTTCTTATTCCACTTGCTCAACTATAATGACGATGGCGACATCCTGTGCTAATTTTGAGGGGGAGAAGTGTGAATTGACTACATTTGGATAATTTTCACTTGTTTAATCAAGAATGACATCTCCGTATGCAATTCTTGAGGGGGAGAAGAAGTATGATAATTCTGCATGGTTGATTGATATTTGAGAATAAATGGTCAAACGGCTCCAAACTCATGTAAGAACCGAGCTTCTTCTTATCGGGTCATCTTTACATGGTGTTTCTTCTAAGAGCCGTTAGTTGACATCTTCACAAGCTGATATGAGTTTATTGACAAAGTGCTTCCAGTTATTGCTTCACGTGCACATCAACATGATGATTCTGAACAACCTTCTGTTCTTGTTTGATGTGATTGTTTGCTTGGTGTTACCATTTCGTGTGTTCGCTGCGGGCTGATTGATGATTTCCTTGATGAACATCTTTCTGTTCTTGTTTGATTGGGAGGGATCTTAATTAAGGGGATTTGCAAGATGTAAGTTAATTGGGATGCTTTTTGGCGATGTTCTTGTGTTTTGGTGAGTTGAAGATGTTAACTATCTAATCCCAACTGGACAATCTTGAAGAAGGTCGAGTCTACAGTCTGTTCTACATTTTTTGCTACATGTTAGAAGACTAAAGACGAGTTGCATTTAATGATCTAAAGACTTCTTCTTAATCTGGGCTGTTATCAAACAGATTGTCGGTTTAGGGGAGAGCACTAATTGGGGGAGAGTGAAAAGTCAGATTTAATCCCCAATTAGACTTGCTCACATTCTGCAGCAAGTTGATTCTCACAGATACATATGAGCTAATGATGTTCTTCTCAAATGATTTCTAGTACACGGTCTTACAATGAGTTGCTGATTATGAAGTATCAAAATCAGCAAGGGGGAAGGAGACACATACCTAAACGCGAGTAAACTTGATGAACTTAATACTTCTAAGTAATTGAAGATATCCCGGGAAGACAAATGTTATTACCGCAGAGAAACTTAAGGTTTGACTCATGGCGAGTAAACTTGATGAACTTAACTCTTCTAAGTGATTGAAGATATCCCAGGAAAACAAATGTCATGACCGCAGAGAAACTTAAGGTTTTACTCATCAAGGCGTTTAGTGTTCTTATTCCAACTATGTGGGGGAAGTGATGGAAGAGTTAGTTTCTAAAGATGAAAGAGGTACACAAGTGTGTGATGATTTTGATGTTATCACAATCATCAGGGGAGAGAGATTGTGTACATTGGGGACGCTCAGCTGTTTCACTTGAGTGCTTAATCAGTGATTCAGAGATATAATCACTTATTCCGGAGTTGAAATCCGCAGAGATAGTCCTCCGCAGAGATAATCAATGATTCGGCCTGCTTCTTCAATGTTATCGGTTATTCTCTCTTTGGGCATTCGGGTACTTCGGGTTCTTGAGCTTCATACACTTTCTTCAGGGGGAGAGAAAAGTATATATCGGGGTTATTCTTTGGCTATCGGACTTAATCTACTACTTCGATGGTATAAGTTTCTTTGTCTTCGGGTATGTGTATTCGGGTTCGTGAGATATAGTCTAAGAGACTGACTGCATCAATTCAACTACGTGGGGGAAGTGGTCTCTTGACACCTTTTGGAATGGATTGCTTCAGACGTCAGTAGAAAAGAAATTTGAGAAGATTGTTTTATGTGTGGGATGATACGGTGCTGTTCATCTTGTTGATGATATAACCTCGAACTAAGAATCACGGTGATTATTCTTGAAAGGAGCAGCGGGATTTCTGATAATGGTGTGCTTCTCTGTGAACCTGGCTAAGGCAAGCTTGAAATAGAGCTTCGAATCTGCTCAGCTAAAGGATTTTCGGTTTGGGGGAAGCTGCCAAAGTCTCACTTTCAGATGGTTCAATTTCTTTGGTAAATTCAAGAGCCCTGGAAGCTTTGGTGGTGAATGTTTAAGAGTTGATGACTTCTATCTTCTACGACGTGCTGCTCGATATCCTTATCTCGGTACTCGTATCATCATCTTCTTTAACTATATCATCTAATCTATCCTTGTAAATATTAATCAGGAAAACAAAATACAAAAATATAAAACCAAGAAAAAGAAAATAGAAAAATATAAAACCTTCTAAAACCCATAAAAATCAGAAAATTTGAAAAAGACCAAAAATATGTTTTCTCATGACATGTCTTCTGGTATCGATAACATCTGCGGTCTTAGAAATGTCATTCAATAATGGCACGGGACCATAGATGAAGTTCGAGCAAGAGGTGTAAATATTCTCTTTCCAAAACATGTCACAAACTATGGCTTGCAGTTACTTCATACTGTGACCCGTGCTTAAAACTATGGTTTGCTATTATTTCTGATAGCAACCCGCTCTTCAAAAGAAAGGAAAGTGTTGCGCTAAACCAAGTTTCAAATATTTTCGTGCACTTATCCTAAAAACAAAATGAGGAAAGTATGTCGAAGGACTGCTGTTCCTACACAAATGTTTTTCCGTCTAAAATTCTTCAGAAAAATATTTGGTGTCTTCAAAATGGTGGAAAATGAGTTGCTTAAAAACAATCAGATTCAGAGTTTTTATAAAATTTAGAAACTCAATCAATGACTTCAGCACTTTTAAAATCTTTTATAAAATGAGTTATTGGTTGAGTGGGAGAATGTTTTCAAATCTATATCTTCTAACGAGCTTTCTTAATTATCCTAATATGCTTAATTAAAAATGATGTTAACCTATGTTGAAGGACTAGGTGCCTAGGATATGATTGCTAGGATTAGATGATTAGAGTTTGATGAACACATGATTCCCATACATTTATATGATCTGATTGATATGTTGCATTGACTTTTATTAGTCGATTGTTGTTTGGGTGATGTCAACCACCATATATTTGTATGTGTGTCTACTAACGTATGCAGGTATATTGGTATAAAAGAATGTTCCCGATCCGGATCCCACAATTGAAGATGATTGGATGCCGAAAGGAATGGGTAACTATATCTTGGATTGACAAATGAAGAAACGGAGCTTAATTGGACTTCTATGGAGAGTTGGCATAAATGCAACGTAAGAGGTCTCACTGCATCAGCAGATGGTTTTCTTCTAAGTGATTGAAGAAACAGAGCTTAATTTGACCTCAGTTGGCATTCAAAATGCAACGTAAGAAGAAGTCTCACTGCATCTGCAAATGGTTTTCTTCCAAACCCTACAGTAACAACAACAGAAGCTTCTCAACCACCTAACGTATCTTTGTGCAGGATACCATTTTTAAACAATTTTGATTAATTTGATTAAATTGTTTTTGAAAATGGAAAAATATTGTTTTGAAAATAAATTGAACTAAATTTTGAAAATCACCGGACTTCTTTTTATCAAAACCTAAGTCACTCAATTATTGACTTCTGTCATGATTGAGGGGGAGAGTGATTTAAAATAAAATATTTTCAAATGATATTTCTTCACAAAAGTTCCGTTGTGTACGATAAAAAGCGGTGATCTAAAGATTTAATGTTATGTCATGGTATGATTTTTCTTTTGAATCAAGGTCTTTCAAAATGAAATTTTTTCTGTTCTTGTTTGATTGTGAAATTGTTTTATTTTACTTAAAGATCTCTTAAAAACTATCATACCTGACACTAACAATCTTTAATGTCTTAAATTGATCCTTATCAGTCATTTTTCAAAATTAAATTTTGCCACGTCTTTCTCTAAAATTTTCTAAATGATTTAAATCAATCGAGATCCTAAATCTCAATTGGTTTGAAACTTTTGATCGGGGGAGAGATCGTGTTTTAAATCTCAAATCTGTTTTAATGGAATTGGTTTTAGTCCTTCAAAAGCACTCCTGCCTCCATGTGCCAAACGATTTCATACACAATGCACATGTTGAGGAGGAGGATTTATCCAAAAACAAGATGAGTATTTAAACCTGGCCACATTTTCTCCCATGTTTTCTAAACCTAATTAAATCACTTGGGATCCAAAATCTCAAAGGGTTTGATATTTTTGATCGGGGGAGAATTTGTGATTTAATAATGAAAATTGATAAAAGGTGATCGTTTTGATTTAATTGTGCAGGCTGCTCTCTCATATGTGCTAAACGCTTTCGAATCACGAAGCACATATTGAGGGGGAGCAAATAAACTATCGAGGTACAAAAGCTTTTTAAAGTGATTTATAAAGTACCTTGATTGAGTTTTCAAATGGCTTCTTAATGGTTCTTTTGATTGTGGATGTGCTTCAAATTAACTCTTGCCTCTATGTGATAAAATTATTTCAAATATCCTATGCACATATTGAGGGGGAGAATTTTACCAAGAAAATCAAATGGCTTTTTCGTATGAAATTGTGATCAAAGAAAATATTTCAAAGTCCTCTTGCCTCCATGTGCTAAACAATTTCTAAATCATATGCACATGTTGAGGGGGAGGTTTTCTAAATGATCAAAACTTTTAAGGTACAAAATTCTTTGATCTCGTATCACAAGTACCTTGATTGTTTTTCCAAATGATTTTTCTATTGGTTTCGAGAAGGAATGAACTGTACCAAAAGACCGACCATTTTACTTTATGCATGGAGTTATAAGGATGGTTAGGTTAAGTATTTGTTCCCACGATCCTGCCAGAGCCGGAGGGATCTACCCAGGGACAATACACTAGATAGTGTAGAGTCCTTAGGTATATTGAAAAAAGGAGAAAAGTGAGATACGGGAAGAGTGCGGACTGAGACAGAGCTAGTACTGGAATAAACCCAACAAGGTTCTAGTTATGAAGTCTCGGTAAGCACTGAAGGGGTTGAAGAATGAAAAAGAATTGAATGTGAAAAGGGGTGAAAAGAAATAGCCCTCCAGTAATTCAACCTTAGGGCAGAAACCGGGTTCAATACATATGCTACTGGTGGTTACTTAGATAACTCCGGTATTGAAGACAAGACGTCATGAACCCAGTGACGCACTGCACTAAACTTCCCAAGCTACTCAAGTTCCTCTTAAAAGGGCTTGTTTCATTCTCACGGGGAACCTACATAATCTATCGACTTTCTTTTAGAGATAGTTGATATTGAAGAAGGAGACCCTCTCCCTAGTCTCCGGCATAGGAACCAAATGTGCACGATTGAGTCTAGAGCCAAGAGATCATCCACAATATCTCATTAGGACACTAAATTCTTGAAGACTTGTTGTTTCACACAATGTGGAAAGTAAGTATATATTAAGAGTCCTACGCATTATCCTTGTGGTATTGCCAGAACATCTGAGTGATATGCATACATATTCACAATGAAGATGGAAAGCCTTCTGGAGCCAACATCAAACAAGCTCCTGGTAAGTGGCATGTGAGATATATTCTATAGATCAACCATGTGACAACTGGATAGAAACGATGGGGCGATTCACTCGTGAATCAACCTTGGTCCAGGAAATGGATTGACGGATGCTTTTGGAAAAACCGTTCGATGTGCAAACCTTCTTTTCTCTAGCACGTCGAATGTGTACTCTTTTCAGATACAAAAAGTATTTTTGATTGAAAATTGATCTTTCTCATAAAACCTTCGTCATATTGCAAAACTCTTTCTTCTAAGCAATACGCGATTTTTTTCAAATCAATTTTTCATCAATCAGTGAATCTCAATTCGCTGGTTCACTCACTCCGTGTTGTCTTCTTTGAGACGTTTCGTTTTGAGAACGGCTAGAAACATTGCGAAACCCTGTCAAGGAAATTCTTCGGAATTATACCTGATCACAGGCAGTACTTGTACTGATCAATCGGGAACCGTGGGCGTGTACCTCAATTCAACGAAAGTGATCAAAGACACTTTCGTGTGTTTTATTGCTAACTTTGTTTGCAGGTAAATTTGGACGGTTGCAGCTGATCAGAATTGAGGAGTCAATCCAAAGCCGCATGCTCACAGCATCCACACTTAATTTGAAGAAATCATGACTGGTGCATATCTACATAACCTGGCACAGATATTTCTATACTATGTTCGTGCTGCGCTGCTGCAAATATCTTGAACCAGTAAAAGCTTCCGCTACTCTGATGGAAAGATGTCATGATTCAAAAGTGTGAGCATGTCGGTCCAAAAGTCACAAATTCACATGATGGCAACACAATAAAGGGTGATCCAAAGATTTGTTGTGGCTGATGATCTCAATGAAAGCTCGAAGATCATCAAACATGTGGATCAGTTAAAGGCCTCCACTGAAAGTACAAAACTATGCGGACTTTGAAGAATCACTAAAGGACAAAGATTGCTGAAATGAAGAATTGAAGTCTACGAGCTCAAGAACAAAGTCAAGAATAGAATGCTAGGATTCGAAATGTAAAACATGGGGTGACCTCCCTTAGGGGGAGACTGTTAGGAATTATAAAATTCCATAGTAAAGAGTCGGTCACCCCAAATATTATCTAGCATAAGTTAGCTCGTAGACTTGTCGTTATTTACGTTATTTAGCAGTTTATTAGTTAGTTTGTAGCGTAGTTTAGTTTAGAGCAACACCGTGGAGGAAGGACGGGTCTTTACCCACTGTATACCTGATCCACAGGCCGTTAGGAGGTCGTTATGTTTGTAACTATAAATACCCCTTCCATCCATGGAACGGGTGGTGCTTCATTTCAATCTAACCTTTCCTTTGTGTAAACCTCTAGCAAGAACACCCTCTCTCTCTAAAATGGTAAACATGTATTTTGATCATCCTAGACCACCAGAATCATCAAACACAATAAATATTCGATCCTACACTTATTAACACTTTTAGCCACTTTATGCTTAATTTGTATGTGACTAAATGCCCAAAAGAAACATGCTTTGTGTGACTAAATGTTAGAAAAGGCCACACAAACATAAAATTAATGTGGCCATTCGATGAGCAATAGTCACACAAAACACACATTTCTTCACTTAAAACACCATATGGTCACACTTATTAACACTTTTGGCCACTTTATGATTAATTGTATGTGACTAAATACCCAAAACAAACATGCTTTGTGTGACTAAATGTTAGAAAAGGCCACACAAACATAAAAATCAAGTGGCCATTGGATGATCAATAGTCACACAAAACACACATATCTTCACCTTAAACACCATATGGTCACACTTATTAACACTTTTCGCCACTTTATGGTTAATTGCATGTGACTAAATACCCAAAACAAACATGCTTTGTGTGACTAAATGTTAGAAAAGGCCACACAAACATAAAATTCAAGTGGCCATTGGATGATCAATAGTCACACAAAACACACATTTCTTCACTTTAAACACCATATGGTCACACTTATTAACACTTTTAGCCACTTTATGGTTAATTGCATGTGACTAAATACCCAAAACAAACATGCTTTATGTGACTAAATGTTAGGAAAGGCCACACAAACATAAAATTAATGTGGCCATTGGATTAGCAATAGTCACATAAAACACACATTTCTTCACTTAAAACACCATATTGTCACACTTATTAACACTTTTGGCCACTTTATGATTAATTGTATGTGACTAAATACCCAAAAGAAACGTGCTTTGTGTGACTAAATGTTAGAAAAGGCCACACAAACATAAAATTCAAGTGGCCATAGGATGATCAATAGTCACACAAAACACACATTTCTTCACTTTAAACACCATATGGTCACACTTATTAACACTTTTAGCCACTTTATGGTTAATTGCATGTGACTAAATACCCAAAACAAACATGCTTTGTGTGACTAAATGTTAGAAAAGGCCACACAAACATAAAATTAATGTGGCCATTGGATGAGCAATAGTCACACAAAACACACATTTCTTCAATTAAAACACCATATGGTCACACTTATTAACACTTTTGGCCACTTTATGATTAATTGTATGTGACTAAATACCCAAAAGAAATGTGCTTTGTGTGACTAAATGTTAGAAAAGGCCACACAAACATAAAATTCAAGTGGCCATTGGATGATCAATAGTCACACAAAACACACATTTCTTCACTTTAAACACCATATGGTCACACTTATTAACACTTTTAGCCACTTTATGGTTAATTGTATGTGACTAAATACCCAAAACAAACATGATTTGTGTGACTAAATGTTAGAAAAGGCCACACAAACATAAAATTCATGTGGCCATTGGATGATCAATAGTCACACAAAATACACGTTTCTTCACTTTAAACACCATATGGTCACACTTATTAATACGTTTGGCCACTTTATGATTAATTGTATGTGACTAAATACACAAAACAAACATGCTTTGTGTGACTAAATGTTACAAAAGGCCACACAAACATAAAATTCAAGTGGCCATTGGATGATCAATAGTCACACAAAAGACATATTTCTTCACCTTAAACAACATATGGTCACACTTATTAACACTTTTGGCCACTTTATGCTTAATTGTATGTGACTAAATACCCAAAAGAAACATGCTTTCTGTGACTATACAGTGTTTATGGTCACTAATATGGATTAATCCAACAAAATTTGTAACTTATTAGTCACACATGTTACGGTTTTAGTTACTCTTTTGCAATAGAGACTAAAAAAAGTCAAACACGTGACCATAGAGTACCTATGGTCACGGCACCTTTAGTCACACACGGCCAAAAAATCATGTGTGACTATATATATATCGTCACACATATTCGGTGTGGCCAAATCCACTTTTTGTTCTAGTGTTTGTGTTACCTTTTGAGGGAACTTCAATTAGTGTTGTTGTTGGTATGAGCATGTGGAGAGTCTACACGATCTTTTCCACCCGCAAGCATCCATAAGAAGAAAACATAAAACATGGGTTAGAAATAATCCAGCGCTTACAAGTTTGAACTTTGAGAGTGTTAACAGCATAGTGTGAAAACACAACTGTAATTCTTACAAAGGCTGTTCCTGAACTGGAGTCCCACAAGTGAGATAACGCGATGTACCAAAGTACACCTACAGTTCAGATGAGCCGCTGAGGTACACCGAAGAATCACCCTACGACTGTAGACCGTTTGAGACACACTAAGTGTAATCCACGGGGAGTTACCGAAGTGACCTGCTGTCCGGGCTGTTTGATGTTGACCCTGGCAGGAGTTTCCATTCAATCACTGAGAATCACATGTGTGAACCTCTCATAAATGTTCTCGACAGATTGCTAAGATTTGTAAAGGACTCGATAATAAATCACTTGCGTTCTTACTGTTGAACGACAAGCGATGATTTGTCAAGTGTACCTAAGAGATCTTTTGATGAATCTCGTGGCTCTAGACTCAATAGTGCGCTTTGGTTTTCCTGAGCAGAGACTAGGGAGAGAGTCTCCTTTTTCAATACCAGCAATCTCTAAGAGAAAGCCGATAGTTTACGTAGGGTTCCCTGTGAGAATGAAACAAGCTTCTGTTAAGAGAAACTTGAGTGGCTAAGAAGGTTTAGTGCATGCGTCACTGGGTCCATGACGACTTTGATCTTCAATACCGGTGACATCAAGTGACAACCAGTAGCATATGAATTAAACCCGGTGTCTGCCCTAAGTTGAATAATCTGGAGGGCTATTTATTTTCACTCTTTTCTTTGCATTTCTTTTTAATTCTTCAACTCCCTCTTTCTCCGATTCTCATTTTCTCCTTTTTATAATGATACCTAAGGACTTCTAATACTAACTATTGGTGGTTTCCTTTGGTAGATCCATCCAGCTCTTGCGGATCATAGGACGGTTATTCCTGACCTTAGTCACCTTATAACTCCATGACTAACCTATGTTGCCATAAAACCATTTTCATGAAAATCTCTCAAAGTATTTATAAGTAAGAAACATTTTGTAATACTTCGAGATTTTTATATTTAGCAGAAATACTCCCCCTCCACACGTGCTTAAGTGTTTTGACAGAAATCTTGTCATTTGACCACTATTTTCTTGAGGAATGTGTAGTCCCACTTTGACGAAAGAGTAATATGCTTAATAGCAATGATCCGTTTATCACTAAACACTTCGTGGTTCAGGCCAATGGTGAATCCCATACAACGCATCAAGGTCATGCTTTTCCACTTTGTCAGAGAACATGTGGGTGACATCTTCATCCATTGCTATGCTATTGGATTATATGGCTGCTGGGAATGGAAGTGTACGGGATGTAGCGTATTTCTTGGAGACATCGCTACCGTGTAGAATAAATTCTAGGTCTTTGTTGAAGAAGTAGCGGAATGGAATCTTTGGTTGATCCGGTCGGCCAATTGCGGGTAGAGGTCTTGTCCAATCTGTGTAGTATGGAGCTTTGTCTTGTCGAGTGAAGTCGATGTTAGCTTCGGGATTGAGCCAATCGATGTTGTTTGACATGGCTCGTGCAATGTTGTCAAGGTGGTATTCCACTTCAATTGCACTTTCGGAGCTATCTTTGAGCAGTTGGAAGGCATCATTCTTGATTCGCTTGAGCTCAGCCTTCGTCATCTTCTTCACTTTAAATTGTTCTTGTAATAGCTTGACATGCTCCATGGTATGACCATCTACCATTTCTTGACCTTCAGGTAGTGAGGGACTAGCATCACAAAGTTGAGAAACCATCGTATTCGCGGTTGTATCGTCATCTAGCCATGAGAAACATCGGTAATAGTCTTCTTCTTCTTCTTCTTTGGCTTTGATGAGGATCTTTGGTTTCTTTGTTGTGTCGGGAGAGGTGGGTTGTTGTTGGGGCTCAAGGAACTCTTCATCGTCACCACTAGTGTATTCGAAATGATCACCGGTTTTCTCTGTGGAAGGTGGTAACTCGAGTCCCGAGGGTTTATCGGCCAGAGAACGTGGAGGAGATCGTCTTTCTGTTGGAGTCCTTTGGGTTGGTGGTGGCATAGAGGAACATTCACCAGAATTTATTTGGACGTTTAGGTGCAGAATCCTTGTCCTTATCATCGTCATCTCTTGGTCGATTAGGTTGATCTGCTAACTCTTTGCATGAAGATCTGAATTGATAATCTAGTAGACCCTCAAAGAATTTAGCTTCATCCGAAGTAAAGGTTGCAGATCATTTTGACATTTGCATCACCAATTTCGAAATTAACTCAGCTTCAGAGAGATCAGGTTCTTTGGCCAATGTATGTTTAACCAATGCGACGATATTTGGAGTAAGTTGTCTGGCGAACATATCCCTTGTCACTCTAGGAACATAGTCGAGAAGGAACTTGTGAGTTATTCCTTAATCATCTTGTTCATTTCCCCTTGGACATCACGTTTCATAAACTTCTGGATATACTCCCTTTCACTTGACATCTTGTCTATCTCGTCTTGTAGAAGATTGATCCTGTCAGCGAGTTGATTCAGCTTTTTTTTGGTCACGTCTTTCGCACGACTTGCTTGGCAGCTTTGACAATCTTTGTCTTAGCCCGGGATATCCAAGAGTCGTTTGGTTTCTTCTTGACTTGGATGTGGATCTGGTTGTGCCTTTGGATGGTGGAGGTGAAGAGTGAGAAGACGAGTCTGATGATGATGAGACATGAGGAGACTCAGGGTCTTTTGGTGGCTCAGAAGTTAGTTCCTTAGAACGTGCTGGGTTGTCTAGAAGAAAATCATAATAATCAACTTCGTCATCTTTTACAGACTTAGCCATTCCTTCAGCCTTAATCCTGGCTTCTTCATCTGCTTGAGCTTAAGCTTCTTTATCTACTTTTTCTTTAGCTGCAACCTCATCATATTTATCAGAAATCTTCTCCGTCTCTTCCTTTTTTGGTTCCTCAAATTCATAGGTGATAGTGTCCTCCAGTTACCTTTGTTGTTGATCGTGGGTGGTGGTACCAGTTCCCTTATCGGGTTGATTAACCACATTAGGAACTGGTGTAGATAGTGCACCACCACTTGACCCTCCGGGGCCACGAGTTCGTTCACGGGTGAATTCCTGAGCAACTTGTTGGAGTCTGAGATTCTTCACCTTTTTCCTGTGGTCTCTGTCCAGTTGTTCTTCATCTGAGCTCTCCTCTTCTTCTGGCTCAGCAACTGGAGTTTTACCTTTACCTTTATCAGCTTTTGGACTGGGAGGTTTTGCTACTGTTTGAGTGTCATCGGTTGGAGTTTCAGAGTAGATGACCTCTTCGTCCGTTTCGGTATCCTCGGAGTCTTCATCCATTGGTTTTTGTTGCGGTTCAGGTTTGGGAATAGGGATTGCCTCCTTTAATGGAACTTTCCTTTTATGGGATGGACTCCTCTTCGGATACCTTCTAGTACTCTCAGTGCTCGTGATACTTCCTGCACTACCTCTCCTGGTTTTCCTAGTAGGTGTACAAGAAGATTTATCATCCATGAAACCTACTTTGCCAGCTTCAACTGCTGCCAGATATCGTTTGTACGAATAAAGTTCTTTGATAGCATCAGTAAGAAGATGATCTGGCAACACTGCACCTTGTTTCTTTGTTGTTGACTCCATAAATCTGACAGTGAGTGTGGACTCATACAACACGGAGTGTTGTTTGGGGTCATCAAGTCTCAAGGGAATATCAGGATTATACCCTAGAGCTCTTTGGATCAACAGTTTGGTATATCTGATATACGGGATCTTGGTGCCAGGATTTTTAACGTAAGACATCATGTCCTCCCATATCAGAGCTTCAACTTCTAAGTGATTCATGTTGACCATAGCCCAAAATATTTTTAGTTCCATGAGCTTGGGATGCTCATGACCACTATCACGTCCAGAAATGGATTTGGCAATCATTATGTAGAGAGTTCTCCATGGCTAGGGAATGTTCTTGAGATCAACAGATGAGTGCTTTGTGATTACCCCGGTAGCTTCATCATAGCCGATGTCGACCATGAACTGGAGAACTACCTCTTCAGTTGGAGTAGCATTGTATTCGTTAGGCTCGATGACAGGAATAAGAAGAATATCCCTCAAATCTACTGGTGTGATGATGACTTGTTTGTTGTTAAGCGTCACCGTCACAGCATTTTGACCTTTGACCTTATGTATTGTATGCTAGAATTGGTGAATATAGATTTCTGGCACAGTAGCAGAATTTGTAAGCAACTGCAATCTGACACGAAGACTTAGAACAGGTGAAGCTATCAAAATCAACTTTGAGGTTGTTCTTTCCGATCTTCATTGGGTAACCATTAGGGAAGATATCTTCAACAGTGAGAACATTTGGTGCATCCACATTTTGCATTTTAACATCCATATCTTGATAGATTGATGATCAAAAACACGGATTTGATAGTGGATTCTTAGGCGTAGGATTATGGTAGATGGATAATAAATGAGGTGAATTTATTGTATTTTGAAAATTTTTGTGAAGTTTTATTAAAAAATACTTTGAGCATTTGACACTTTCAGTCCCTCCACCTTAACCATTTACATCCAACGCCCATAACTTCCATTTTGGTTACCAAAAGTATGATTTATGGAAAGAAACTTGACGACACTCCCCCTCGACTTAAGAAATAATGAAATTTTATAAATTTGAGCCCGGGGAGTGTCAGTATACCAGAAATATGACCACCATTATCAAAGAAACAACCAGGATGAGGTAACATGCAAGTACAAGGTTTTATGAAACCAAAAAATATTTACTTTCTCCCCCTCAACACTTGACCGAGAAAATACTGAATTTTGAAAGAGTAAAGTGTTGACGGAAGTATTGTACTTGCCATGTTAAAAAAATATAGAAAGAAGAATATTTTTGAAGTTTTATCAGATTTTATATTTTTGTATTTTGTTTTTGAAAATATTTACAAGAGATGTTTTGGTGTTTGACTGGTTTTAAGAATGTTTTAAAAGTTCATCCAGTTCCTCTGGAGTCAAACACCGCATACTAATCTGGTGGACCAACTCATTAAACCTAGCAGGTGATAAGGCTTTGGTGAGAAGATCTGCTAGTTGGTATTCAGTACCCACAAAGTATAATTCAACGGTACCCTTTTTGACGTGCTCCTTGATGAAATGATATCGATGATCGATGTGCTTTGATTTTGAGTGTTGAACAGAGTTGCACGAGATCGCAATAGCACTTCGATTGTCGCAGTACATCGGGATTCTGTCAAATACATAACCATAGTTTTTGAGTTGTGTTCTCATCCAAATGACTTGAGCACAACACGCCGACATGGCTACATATTCTGCTTCAGTTGAGGACAGCGATGTACAATCCTGCTTCTTCGATTGCCATGACACCAGTTTATCACCAAGAAATTATAGAGCTCCTGAAGTACTTTTCCAAGAATCTAAGCAACCTGCGTGATCAGCGTCTGAAAAAGCTATTAGTTCAAAACCAGAATCCTTCGGATACCAGATCCCCATGTTAATGGTTCCCTTGATGTATCGGAGGATTCTTTTAGCCTATGAGAGGTGGGTTTCAGTTGGTCTTGACTGATAACGGGAGCAAAGATATATTGAAAATACAATGTCAGGTCTACTGGCTGTTAGATACATGAGAGACCCAATGATACTACGGTATTTGGTAGGATCAACCAATTTCCCATGCAAATCAGCGTCCAGTTTCTTAGTATGTGCCATTGGTGTGGCATACGTATCACAACTTGTCATTCCATGTTTGTTTAAAATTCCAAGGGCATATTTGGACTGACTTAGAAAAATACCACGGGGAGATTGATGAACTTGTAGTCCTAGAAAGAACGTAAGTTCACCCATCATAGACATTTCAAAATATTTTTTCATGAGTTTTGAAAAAGCGTTTGAGTATTTTAGATGTGTTGACCCAAAAATGATGTCATCCACATAGATTTAAACAATTAAAATGTGTACCCCGTGATACTGTATGA
This sequence comes from Chrysanthemum makinoi, assembly GCA_910596185.1. NCBI lineage: Eukaryota > Viridiplantae > Streptophyta > Magnoliopsida > Asterales > Asteraceae > Chrysanthemum > Chrysanthemum makinoi. The sequence goes on from OU343221.1 coordinate 199,405,934, forward strand.
AAAGTGTAGGGTCGACCGAACCTTTTACGAAATTATTGGCGATAAGAAAGGATGATAACTTATCATACCTCGCCCGAGGGGCTTGTTTGAGACCGTAGAGAACCTTCTTCAGTTTGTAGACATGATTAGGGAACTCTGGATCAACGAATCCTTCTGGCTGGCTAACATAGACCGTTTCTTTCAGTTGTCCATTGAGAAAAGCAGTTTTGACATCCATATGAAAGACCGTGATGTTCATGTGAGCCTCAAACGCCAGAAAAATCCGTACAGCCTCAAGACGAGCAACCGGGGCGAATGATTCTTCAAAGTCAATACCCTCTTCCTGTCTATAACCCTTAGCCACCAGATGTGACTTATTTCTAATTACGGTTCCTTCAGCATCCAATTTGTTTTTCCAAATCCCTTTGAGACCAATGACGAAGACCCCTGTTGGTCTTTCAACCAATTCCCATACTTCAAGACGTTTAAACTGATTGAGTTCTTATTGCATGGATTCAATCCAGTTGTCTTTTGTCATTGCATCTTTAATGTTTTTAGGTTTAGATTGGCAGACAGTGAGTGCGTAAATGCAATGTTCACCGTCTGTGTGAAGACGTTGTCTTGTTACGACTGGTTGATTCGGGTTACCAATAATGTTCTTAAGAGGATGGTCTTTCGTCCAACGATGTGTGGAAGGTTGATGTTGATATACATTCTGCAGATTGAGAGGATTCAAATGGGTTGTAGATGATTCCGCAACATCAGATGCAGCAGTTTCATTAGCAAACGGGTTGAAGAACGCATTTGGATCATAATCTGCAGGTGGGGGTACTTGATTGTTCATAACATCATCAGCTGGTTCAGCGTCGTTGGATGCGGTTTGTTCAACTGTTGTTGTAGAATCAACTGGTGGTGCTTCCTCAACAGTAGTTGTTGTAGCAGGTGTATCAGGTATCAGAATATGATCAGGTTGAGCAGCGGAAACATTGGATACACCTGGTGCACGTTTATCAATATCATCACTAAACAGAGGAGCAAATAGCTGTTCCATTTGACGTCGAGTTAGTTGTAGACTAGGTTCAGCTGATGATGGGGTTTGAGGGAAGTTTAAGCGGTTATGACCGGGTTCCAAGCTGTTATGCTCAGAAGCCATTTCTGTAAGCTCATCAAAATTTGCATGAATCGTTTCCATAACCTGCTTTGTACAACGATTCCAGACCCGGTAACCTTTAGAATTCTCACAGTATCCAATAAAGACTCCAATGTCAGCTTTGGCTTTGAGCTTTCAAAAGTCATCACGATCATTATTCGGGTAGCAAAGGGATCCAAATACATGAAAGTGTTTGAGATTCAGTTTTCGGTTGTGGATAAGCTCAAAAGGTGTTTTGTTGTGGCGTTTTGTAATCATTGAGCGATTCTGAGTGTAGCATGCGGTTGAGACGGCTTCAGCCCACAAGTAATCTGGAAGTTTAGCATTGATTAACATCGTTCTGGCAGCTTCCAATAACGTACGGTTTCGTCTTTCAACAACTCCATTTTGTTCTGGGGTACGTGCAATTGATCTTTCTCATAATATTCACGAAGAGTTTGATTCACAAATTCAGTTCCTTTGTCTGTTCGAATTTGTCTGACGGTGTTCTGGAGTCGAACTTGAATTTTCGTGAGAAAGGTGATGATCATCAGTGGAGCATGAGCTTTACTTCGAAGTAAATAAACCCAAGTCCATCTTGAGTAGTCATCTACAATTACCAAGATGTAGAGTTTGCCATTAATCATTTGCACGCGCATCGGGCCACACAAATCCATGTGAAGAAGATGAAGCACATGCTGTGAGTTGTGTTCCACCTTTGAAGGAAAGTGAGCACGAGTGCTTTTCCCTTGTTCACAGGCTGAGCATAGGGGATCTTTAGAATACCGAAATCTTGGGAGACCTTCAACTAGTTTGTATCGAGCAAGGTTGGTTATGGTTTGAAAGTTTAAATGTAAGAGACGACGGTGCCATAGCCAAGATTTTGTAGATGTAGCCTTAGAAAGTAGATAGATGGGAGATGAAGTAATCATGTCTTGCATGGAGATAGTGTAGAGACTTGATGTGCGTTGACCAGACATAAGATCGTTTCCTTGTAGATCACGAATGAAACAAGTTTTCTCCCTAAAAGCAACTTCCAAATCTCCATCACAGAACTGACCAACAGAGAAGAGATTGTAACCGAGGCCTTCCACATAATAAACCCTGATAATTTCGATGTTGCCATTGATGTAATCTCCGTAGCCCATGATAGCTGCGAAGTGATCATTCACGAACCTGACAGTGCCAATGAACTTTGAAATAAAGTTTGATAACAGTTTGAGATTGCCTGTCATGTGCCGGGAACATCCACTATCAACAACCCATAGGATGATCTGTATCACCTACATTACACACAGACGATACAGATGGAATAGAAGTAGATGTGGAACCCAAGAGTTAGAAGGTTCCGAAACAGTTATATTAGAAACACATATATCAATGATTTTAGTTGTCCATTTAAATCTAAGTGTATTGTGTAACAATTTCTGCCATCTCCAACTAGTCTTTGCTTTAGTCTTAGTGAATGCACTAGATGGTACTAAGTTCCTTGGAGGTGATAATGGAGCTATAGGGACATCAATGCTTATCTTAGAATCTAAAGAGGGCGGTTTACCAAGCACAGACTTAGAAGCTTTAGTGGGCCTAGTGGTATTCCGATTCTTAGGATTCCGTAAACGAGACAAGATAGATTTAGCAACACATTTATCATGACAGTTAGAAAGCATACTTTTACGACATATAACACAAGAAGCTTTAGACTTAACATAAAAAGTACTTAAAGGTTCAGCATTCGTTACATCACTTTTTCCATTACATTTGTCAGACGCAATATCTAAAGTGGGTGCAACTTGAGTTTTATTCAAAGTCCTAGGGTGTTCTTCTACTTCAGTATTCTTTATTTTTCTTTTCTTACGTTGCAACTTCCTATTCTTCCTTGTGTTGTTCCTAGGTTGTGAAGTGCAGGCGTTGGGAAAAGAGGCAACTATTCCTGTTTCAGTAGAGGGAAGCACATTAGTTTCTTATGGTTTGACATTAGTTTCTTATGGTTTGTCATTAGATGTTCAAAAGTCATTTTGAATCTATTTGGGTGCAGTTACTACAGTGTTACTATGCCTATCTTTTGTAAGTTTGTTAGATATAGGATTTCACAATCACATTAAACCATAATTATGTGGGGCGTACAAGTAAGTCTAGAGAGAGAGAGAGGGAAATGTTCTAGTAAGATAAAACTTATGGAAGGTTAGATTCCAAGTGAACATCCAACCCTCTACCTTGCAAGGTAGAGGGTATTTATAGGTTACAAACTAAACGACCTCCTGACGGCCTGTGGATCAGGTATACAGTGGGTAAAGACCCGTCCTTCCTCCACGGTGTAGCACTAAACTAAAAGGCTAACTAAGTAACTAGTAAATAATGTGATGTCTACGAGCTAACTTATGCTAGATTACATTTGGGGTGACCGAGACTTTACTATGGAATTTTCTAATTCCTAACAGTCTCCCCCTAAGGGAGGTCACCCCATGTTTTACATTTTGAATCCTAGCATTCTATTTAATCTTCAGTCTTGAGCTCGCAGACTTTTCTTCATCAAAGTATTCAAACTATGTGCTTCTGTGGTGATTTCATCATTGTTCAACTAAGATGTATGTTTCGTGGAGGTTGTTGAGCTGATCCACCATAATGACCGTTTGAGCATTACTAGAGATCATCAGCCACTGCAAATATCAGCATCAACCATTATTGTGTTGCCAGCATATGATGTTGTGACATTTGGACCGACATGCTCACATTCTGGATCATGATTTCTTCTTATCAGAGTAGCGAAAGCTTTCGTTGATTCATGATATTGGCAGCAGCGTAGCAGAAGCGTGGAGTGATAATATCAGAGTCTTTGATGTACTTATCATGATTTCTTTAGAAATGAATGTGTTGTGTGAGCATGCGGCAATGGATTGACCGCTCCATTACATCAGCTGCAAACGTCGGGGTGTACCTGCATAAGACAGTTAGCAATAAAGCGCACGAAAGTGTCTTTGATCACTTTCGTTGAATTGAGGTACACGGCCCACGGTTCCCCGTTGATCAGTACAAGTACTGCCTGTGATCAGGTATAATTCCGAATAATTTCCTTGACAGGGTTTCGCAGCTGCTCTAGCCGTTCTCAAACCGGAGCGTCTCAAAGAAGACAACATGGAGTGAGTGAACCAGCGAACAGAGATTCACTGATTGATGAAAAGATATTTGAAAAACAATCGTGTATCGCTCAATAGAAATTGTTTTTGCAATACAACGAAGTTTTAGTGAAAAATCATTTATCAATCATAAACACCTTTTGATTTGAAATAATTGTACACAGTCGATGTGCTTAGAGAAAAGAGTTTTTAAACACAACAGCCAGTTTTTCAAAGGCATCCGTCAATCCATTTTCTTGGACCTGGTTTGATTCAATTTTGAATCGCTCCACTGATGAGGTCCATATGACACAATCAAGTCTTGGCAATACCACAAGGATAGTGCGTAGGACTCATAAGATATAATCTCACCTTCCACATTGTGTGAAATAGTGAGTCTTCAAAAAATAAGTGTCCTAAAGAGATTAATTGATGATCTCGTGGCTCTAGACTTAATTAGTGCATAATTGGTTCCTATATCGGAGACTATGGAGAGGGTCTCCTTCTTCAATATCAACAATCTCTAAGAGAAAATCGATAGATTATGTAGGTTCCTCGTGAGAATGAAACAAGCCCTTTTAAGAGGAACTTGAGTGGCTTGGGAAGTTAGTGCAGTGCGTCACTGGGTCCATGACGTCTTGTCTTCAATACCTGTGTTACCTTAGTAACCACCAGTAGCATATGAATTGAACCCGGTTTCTGCCCTAAGGTTGAATAAATGGAGGGCTATTTCTTTTCACCCTTTTTCTTATTCGATTCTTTTTCATTCTTCAACCCCTTCAGTGCTTACCGAGACTTCATAACTAGAACCTTGTTGGGTTTATTCCAGTACTAGCTCAGTCTCAGTCCGCACTCTTCCCATATCTCATTTTTCTCCTTTTTTTTCAATATACCTAAGGACTCTACACTATCTAGTGGATTGTCCCTGGGTAGATCCCTCCGGTTCTGGCGGATCATGGGAACTCAACCTAACCTTATCATTCTTATATCACTATAAATAAAGTAAAGTTGGTCGGTCTTTTTGGTATCATTCATCTGCCATAGGAACCAATTGAAAACCTTTTGAAAATCAATCAAGATACTTGTGATATAGAATCAAAGCATTTTGTATCTTAATTGTTTTGATGTTTTAGAAATGCTCCCCCTCAACATATGCATAAAAATTTAGAATTTGTTTAGCACATGGAGGCAAGAGATCTTTGAAATCGTTAGATTGAGAATGAAAGGTCCAATCTTTTGATTAACATTTTCTAAAATGATCATCATCACTTCCTAATCAATTTGAGTAGATAAAACATTTTAAGGAAGGATGAGGTTTTCACAAGTTTGCTCCCCCTCAATATGTGCCTCGCAGTTTGAAGGAGTTTTTGCACATACAAGAGGGAAGTTCTTTGAAGTACAACCATGATCACTTTGTATTTAGAAACCATTTAACATACAATCAAGGTACCTTATATAAAAGCATGGAACACTTTGTACCCAGAAGGTTTGAATTTGTTTTGAAATGCTCCCCCTTAATATATGCCTCGAGATACGAAAATTGTTTAGCACATATTAGAGAGCAGTATGCACTTAAAATGGTCATCTTTTAACATCTTTTATATTTATATCACATTTTCTCCCCGATCAAAAATTTCAAATCCTTTGAGATTTTGGATCTCAAGTGATTTAAATATGTATGAGACAAAACATTTGTTGGAGAAAAATGTGACCAATTTTATATGATCAGAAGTGGACAACATTGAGGTTCCCCTTTAGACACAAAGGGAAGCCACAGAACCTACCCTAACACTATTACATACTTCATAGTTATTCATAGTTTGTACACCACATTTTACACATAAATAATACAAAACAGAAACAACATCCGGAAAATATCTTCATTCAGTCCTTTGAAGTAGCTTGTAATGACCTGCACGAAGTCTTCCACCCACAAAGCTTTCAAGGTTGCGATAGATCATTCTGGTCTTCAATATTTGTTTGATTGCAGCAATGAACTCTTCACACCTCTTCACATCCTCATCAGACCAGAATTTCGTTGTGTCCCCCGACTTCATTTTAATTTTGATGTCCTTCACTCTGGAGTTTAATTCTTCTTCGACCATTTTGAGTGTTCCATCACTGAATTTGTATAACTCACATAATCTCATTAACATCCTTGACCCATCTGTCAGTAAAGATGACTGCTCTGGGGGTGTCAATCACTTTATATTCGTGATGAAATTCATGCCCATTGGCTTCCCAATTTGGTCTTGTAAGATTGACTCGAGTCTGGTAGCTTTCTATTCCCAATTGAAAATCTCCCACTCTTAGTCGAATGACCAAGCCTCTGATCCAGAGATTGACAGCAGCTGAGAGAGCCTTCTTCTCACGAGAAGGAAGATGGTCAAGGTGTCCTTGGAGGTTCAGAAGATAGAGATCTTCAAAGTCATTTGGCATCAGATGTTTGAAATCGTTTTCTTCTAGGATGTGCACTTTCAAGTCATCTCTTCGAAGAACAATCTTCTTCAGGTAATCATACCCGTAGATAGGGAAGATCTCTATACCAATATCACTAAGAATACGCAGTCCGGATCGAACTGCTCTGCGTCTCTTCTTGGCACTATGTCTTTCGATGTAGAATTCCTTCTTCTTGAACCACCAATGTGAGATCCCATATGAAGCGGCTATGTCATATTGTTGTTCTTTATCTGCCTAGAATTGATCTGGAACCATCTGTTCGAGACCTTGATCAGTGTAGGTAGCTGCCTTCATCTTTGAAATTGATAGTGCAGGTCTTCTTTTTCGAGAGGTTTGGCCGTAGATAGTCGGATCATGGTTAAAGAAGAATTCGACTGAATGGTCATAAATCGGGGTTCACCGCCGAGGAGGAAGAGGGTTTTTCACATCAAACCTATTGATCTGTTCACCAACTTGATCATTCAACATTCTATAGCATTCCTCCATTTGATATTGAAGCTGATTAGCATCCGAGTGGAAGACTTTAACTATTTCATAAGCTAGACCTTCAAGATCTTTAGGGGTGATAGATGTAATTTCCTTCTTCTCACAAAACCACTTTATAAAGATCCCCATATCCCCTGTGAAGTGAAGAAGAGAGTCTTCTGCTGGAGCTTCATAGTTGGAAATGATAGTTGAAGCCCAATTGTTTGCTGGATTTGTTGAATCAGATTCGGAAATGAACCATGAAGGCTCTGGAGTTTGAGGTTTATCTTGGGTAAGCCAACTTTGATTAACATCCTTTGAAGGTGTAGTTCTAGCCGTTTTGATTTGTCTTCCCTCAATGTAAGCATCCAACCACTCTTCGTCTTCTGTAATGTTGGCGATGTGCTTGGTAGAAGCGTCATCATCATCCGAGTCAGATTCTTGAGCAACAAAAGATTCTTCATTCATCATTTGCTCTTCTGGAATAGAAGGGATGGTTGGTGTAAATTGTGACTCAACAGTGGTCCAAGCAGTAGACGTCTTTTGAGATTTTTGACCACTTGAAGTTCCAGTTTGTTTATGAGTTGTTGGTGGTGGTGAAGGTGATCTTTCTTTGTGGAACGTGGTTATTCCAGAAGATCCTCCAACTCCTGAAGTGCCAGTGCCACCCGTAGGAGGTGGTGGTGGTGATTTTGGACCCCCAGACATATCTTTTGAATCCTTTAGAGCTGGTTTTCTTTTCTTCTTAGCCTCCCTTTAACGAATATCGTTCACAAACTGCTCATGATTATCATGCCTCATGGATTCCTCAAGCGCCTCGTATAATTTCTTATGTACACTGTGCTTGTCCTCTCCTGCCTCAAACATTCTTTATGATAGAGCAGATCTCATGTCAGAGATTGGCAAATCTTTAAATCTCTAAAGTAATGGGGCCCTCATTGCCCATTCAACTGCATCTTTAATATCAGCTTCTATTGCTTTTGTGACGACTTCATTGAGATTAAGATTCTCCAGTTCCTTGACACGACTATCAAGATTGTTGACTGCTATGGGAAAATGTTTTTCAATAGTTGCAATGCGTACCATGGCTTCTTCAAGCATTTCCTCTGTTGTTTTAACAGGAGGAGGTGAGGCACGAGGTGGTGAGCGGTGGAGTGACATGATCACTGACAGTGACAACATGCATAGTCTCATCAGCGGGTATGGGTGGTGGAAGTGCAGTAGTCTTTGCCGGTTCGTGAGACGGTGTGATTGATAGAGATGTGTCAGCAGTGGAGACCTTTGGAGCCGTCATTAGAGGAACGGTTGAGGAGTCTTGTTGAATTGTGACCAAAAACATGGACTGAACTTCTTCTTTTTCATTTGTTTGCTTGTCTGATTCGATGTCTGAAGGACCGTCTTTTAAGAATTGGTCCCCGTATGTGAAGTCTGGATCAAGATTCTTAAGAGAGGAAAGAGATCCTGTAGACATGTTTGTTTCTTCAAGATGCCTGGGTACTTCAGATCCTGGCTCCAGGTTCTCTTGTGGGTCTTTAGACGGCTCAACTTTATCACTTACTATTTCAAGTACTGGAATCTCAGTAGTAAACGGAGTCTCCTGATCATCTTCCGGGCATCACGGACACAGGGGGATTCAACAGATCTTTCTGTCACATCAGTATCCATCGCAGATTGCTCTTGTGTAGAAGATGATACAATATCTCTTTTCTTGAGGATAAACCGGGTCGTTGTTTTGGGAGGTGGAGAAGAGATATTCAGTAGCATGTGTGCAGCTTGTTCTGTTTCTCTTCCAACAATTCCTTTACCTTTGTCTAGAGTAACAGGATTGATTTGTCGAGTTGCTGACTCAGGCTCCCTTATCGTGACTCCTCCCACTGGTGGTCTTTGCGACTTGTTCAGACTGTCAAGGCTTTGTTGAATTACTTGTTGGAGTGCAGCATCGTCTTCATCACGCAACTCTGTCTCTCTTCCTGGAACCATAGATCCCTCATTATTACCCTTGCCAGTGTCTCTTTTTCTCCTCTTTTGCTTTTGTGAAGAAGAGACTTTAGATGCAGAGCTATCAGGTCTCTTGTTTTTCTTGGGAAGACTTGAGTATGTGGTTCCTGATGATTTAAATTTAGATTGAGTGGAAGTGGACTTAGGGATGTTAGCGGTTGAGGCAGAGACTTTCTTTACATAACTCTTGAAGTAATCAGCATTCTTGATTCTCTCACTAAGCAAAGCTTCGAGGAACCTGGCATACCAAAAATCTCCGTGTCATGACCTGACCTGCACTATATTTAAGATTGCCAAGAACAAATTCATCACGGCTTCATGTCGGGCGGAGACTCGCTATGTGAATTGATATGGTGAGTTTGTAGCAGATGATGGATAATGAGTTTTGAGAATCGATCTTTGGGAATTACTCTTTACCAAGACTCTTTCTTCCTTTAACATTATTTTCAAAGTTAATTCTGTCAGAGATAAATGTGTCTAAAGAAAAGGTGAATTCTTCCAGATTATTCGTCAGCAAAGTCAACATTTTCCCTTTGACAATTCCCACAGAATATGCATAATGGGAGCTCGAACTCGTCGGTCCCGATGTTTTACCGGTTAGGCATAGATTGAGGATTTTGACGATTGATCTCCAGGGTTGATGTAATTCGGCATTGATGAGTGATGAAATCTTGGTTATTCTTTCCGGGTATCCCAATTCTTCAACAAAGTATAAGATATCATGAATGGGGGTGGAGAGGTGAATTTGTTGGAAGGGTTTCTTGGTGTGATCAAGAGCATTCTGAGTGTTTCAACCGAGATGTCATACCATTTGTCATCGAGCTTACATGAGTATGATGCTGAAATCTTATCCCAAGTAAGCATTTTCCGTATTTGCAGATAGATGGATGGGATAGTGCACCGCTTGGTTAGTGCATTAAAGAAGTTGGTGTCCTTTAAGATATCGAACTGACCAGGGCGGTAAGTAGGATTATGTTGCCCTCTATCAACATCTAAGAAGCGCTGCTTTTAGCAATTGATACCCATTCCGCACGAGGTAGTAATTCTTCATCAGTCAGAGTGACAGATGGTGCAGAAGCAATGGGAATATCGGAGGATGCAATGTCAGCCATTGAGTTTCTGAAGGATACACATACAACACAACCCATATCCAAGAAAATATTGTTAGTTTAAGTCACAGATACATACTATAACCACATTATAAATCAACATTTTGTGTTTCAAGTATGAAGACATAGGATGCAGCATGCAGATAAATGTGATTAGAATGCAGAAACTTATGAGTGTAGGATACCATTTAGGATAAAAATGCACACTACATAAGGCAAATCGCATCTAAAGGCAACTCGCATAGATTACAGAGAAACTCGCATACATTCTATGTCATAGACAACACGCATACATTGCATTATGTGAAGAAAGTCGCATATGGCAACTTGCATGCATCAACTCGCTTGGTCAAACAATGGATGGTCAACATATATGCTAACACGCATTATAGACATCAAGCAAGTCGCATATGGCAACTCGCATATGATGAGAGATAACACGTATAGTCAACATGCATACATTAAAAAGTATGAAGCAAGTCGCATATGGCAACTTGCATGCATCAACTCGCTTTGGTCAAACAATAGATGGTCAACATATATGCTAACACGCATTATAGACATAAGCAAGTCGCATATGGCAACTCGCATATGATGAGCGATAACACGCATAGTCAACACGCATACATTACAAAGTATAAAGCAAGTCGCATATGGCAACTCGCATGTGATACAATGAATCTAGACATCTCGCATAGGCAACAGGCAACACGCATATATAAGTCAGTGCAACTCGCATATAGCAACTCGTTTTCAAACAAAAACAATACCAACTCGCATATAATAACTTCTTTAACAATTCATCAGAACAACTCGCATCCAAGAAACCTATCCAACTCACTAACAATAACATATCATGAGTAACCCATTTAGACTCTCGACATCACGAACACATATTCAAACACAGTCATATACATGTAAAATAGGAATGCCAATCACCCTATTCAAACCAAACAGCGATATCTCAACCCTACCCATACGACACACTCAATACGCATAATCAAAGGATCTATCAGACATTAACTAAGTATGTCATATCATTTAACTAAATGTATCTAAGCTACAATCAACAACAGTTATTCAAAAACATACAAACCTAGCGTCCAAACAATTGATTTAGATGAGAATCGAGGTGACAAGATCTGCAAAGGGGTTAAGAACGAGATGGTTTAAGTACAAATCTTTTCAATGTGTTAAGATAGACAAGATAAGATAACATAAACAACCTACCACGCAGTCTTGAATATGTAACTCGCTTATATGAGAGTTGAGAGAGAATAGTTTATGCGTGTTTTGATCAAAGAAGTGAAAGTGATTTGACTTGTCAACGCAACTCGCTTATAAGGTACACAAATATAGGGAATGACACTTTAAGTCCCTCTACTTGATCACGCAACTCGCATACAGATAAAACATGGCAACTCGCTTATAAGGTACACGAATATAAGGAATGACACTTTAAGTCCCTCTACTTGACAACGCAACTCGCATACAGAAAAAACATGGCAACACGCTTAATATAACATAACAACTCTCATACAACTCTCATAGAAGATATAACATAACAACTCTCATACAACTGTAAAGCAATTCGCATGTCATACCACCACGCATAAAAGATACTAGGAACTCAAATTTAAAGCATGCAGATGTACTGATTCAGCTACATGTAATCCTCACTCAAATTAAAGCATGTAATCCTCACTCAGAATAAAGCATGCAGATGTACTGATTCATCTACAGGTATCCTCCCCCTCAATCAATGATACGAGGAAGAGGGTAATCATTGATTGACATATTATTATGAGATTGCTACAGCAAGAGTATGAGTTAAAAATAAATAAATAAAGTAACAGGTTATTACTACTCTGTTCGAACTTCATCTAAAATCCCGTGACATTGTTGAATGACATTTCTAGGGTCGTAGATGTTATCGATGACATAAATAAGTGTAAGAATGAGTGAAATAAGAGTAAAAATATATGTAATAAGTGTAAAAATAAGTTTATATATATATATATATATATATATATATATATATATATATATATATATATATAAAAAAGAGCGAGTCCTAATTCAAGTTGAATAGGAGTCAAAGTACATGGTATGTCAATTCTGGCATGCTATAGCTGCTGAGTAAGCACTTTTAATCTCTGATGGAAACCAAGTCATGAGGTTTCTGATTGAGCTGAGCATTGTACCTGAAAATGACTGAGAGCACATTGCACTAGAAGTACATGTAGAATTGTAAATGGAAGAGTTAGTGACATGAGTAATCTCACTGTTGGATGTTGTACAGTTTGATCTGTGTGTATCATTAGTAGGGTTCCCCTTATGTTTAATATTATTGAAATGTCTTCCTGTGGGCATCCACCTAAGGCAAGATCTAGGTATGTAAGACCGTTTGGGTTCTGTAAACTTAAATAATCTGCCAGTGGGAATCCATTGGAAACAGCTGCTAGTAGATTTGGGTGTAGGCACATACTGCTTATGAAAATTGGTCTTTTTGTAAACATTGGGTTTCTTAGGGGATTGATCTGCCATTTGATGCTTCTTACGAGAAATAGATGAACTCCTAGTTTTCCTGATCTTAGAACTTTGAACATTAACCTGAGGTTTGTTATTCATCATATCGGAATGAGGTAGTGAAGTGACTGGTTTTGACAAAACAGTATTCGCATCAACTTGGGAGGCAAGCCTAGATTTCGATTGTCTAAATATTTCAGTTCTAAAAGCATTCGTCTGCCTAACTACGTTATGTTTTGAGTTGTTTAGAACAGTTGACTTTTCCAAGGTCGATGGTTTTGCAAACTTAGTGTTCACCTTATTTCCAATAGATTTTCTAAGCTCGTTTTTCAAGGCAACAATATTGAAGTTCTTATCTTGAATTTGAGCTTTGAGGGCTTCAATGTCAGCCAAAGTGGAATTTGTTTCTAATAAGTTCTTTCTCAAGGACTCATTTTCTCTTAATAAGTTGGATACACATAAAGCCAATTCATCATTCCTAGATTTAAGCTCACTACTCATCTCATGGTTAGGATTGCTCATCCTAAGATCGAATTTCTCATGCTGATCTGAGAGTTGGCATTTAAGATTGCTTATGATTGAGTCTTTGTCATGAATCTGGGTTTTCAATTGATTAATTTCAAAGAATTCTCGAAATTCTGGAAATTTCGGATTATTGCAAGATTTTGTAGCACGAAAACTTTCTTCCTTTTGTTGTATTGCAATTTCCAAGGAAATACAATGTTTTTCAAGAATTGAGTATTTGTTTGAAAGTTCATCATAAACCCCTTTTGTTACCATGTCATTTTTTTTAAGGATTTTAGATTCAGACTCAACCAAAACACATTCATCGATATCATTATCAAAGATAGGGTCAGTTAAGATTACCTCAATGCATGACACTTGTTCATTTGTTGGTATGGGATCTGTGTTTACCTTATGCACAACCGCATATACTGTCATGAAAGCAGTTTCAAGTTTGTCCGGCTCTAAGCCTTTGTGTTCAGTGCAACCAATTACATCATTCATTATAGTGTCTGAAATTCCGCAGTCAGCATCAGCATTATTCGTTCTTTCAACTGAACCATTACCCAAAATATCACACATTTCCTTTAATTTTCCATGACTATCATTCAACTCATTCAGACAATCATTCCTTTGAGTAGCATTCTTAACGTAGACTTCTACATTGTTCATGAGTTGGACATATGTGTTGATAAACTCATGAATTTCCATTCAAGTGTGTTTCTTGAATGAAATTCCAGTTATGTATGGATCAAAGTCAGCAGAATATTCCCCTTTGATAAGTGGCTAAAATTGGTTGTAGATAACTTGAAGTGCAGCATTAGAGTCATCAATTAATACCTTCTCATTGGTAATTTGAAGCTTCAGTTGATCTAAGTTCAGTAACACAGCCTTTTTCAACGTAGGTAAGTCTTGACGAAAGAGAGCACAGCATGTTCGACTCATAGGAGTGGATAACAGTTGTGTAAGATGCTGATGAAGTAATTGAAATGGCTCAATATTGCATTCCGAATGCTTTTTATCATGGGTTATTAACATTTGTGGTTTGTTGAAGTTTGACTCAGAAGATGAGGAGTTTTGATCATAATTTGTAGAGTCAATCAAGGTAGGATCTTCAGAAGTACAACCCGTTTCATTGTTCTGTGGGGTATCATAGAGTTCAAGCACTCTGGAGATAAAAGGGTCAGTGATGTAAGACATTGTGGGTGAACGAGTATCTGAGCCAGCTGCATGAACATCCTCAGAAACAGAAGAAACAATAGTTGGAACGAAGTTAGACATGTTTCAAGCTCTACGGGATTTTACTATTCTTTGATTAAACCGGGAAATTGATTCTTTCACGGGATTTTACTAAACCAAAAGAACAACCGTAAGAATGTATCACGAAGAAGTAAAAAGCCTAAATGAACAAGTAGCTAACCACACAACTCGCTTAATTATCAACTCGCTTAAGGAGACAACTCGCTTAAGGAATCAACTTGTTAAATAGCCAAGTCGCATTAGCATCAACTCGCAACACTGTCAACGCGCTTAATGAATCAAGTAGCTAAATAGCCAACTCGCTTTAGTAACAACTCGCAACACAATCAACTCGCTTGAACACCATGTCGCTTAAAATAACTCGCTAGCTTTACAACTCGCTTAATAGCTAAGTCGCTTTAGATATCAAGTCGCTTACAGAAACAACTCGCTTAGAACCCAAGTCGCATAAAAGTCAACTCGCTAAACAGCCAAGTCGCATGTACCAACTCGCATCCAATAACAAAGCAACTCGCTTTGAAGAATAAAGTATCTGAGACTCAACTCGCTTCGTACAATCTTCTAAAATAACCACATTATCAATCAAAAACAACCAAACCACAATGATTTAAGCCTTCCAATTCAAAACATAAACACGTATGATGATCCTAAACACAAAAGTACAAGCAAAATTCAAGCTTTAACACTAGAATTTGTCCAAATGAATCAAACTCTCCTAAACCTTTAATACCCCAAAAAACTTTATGAAATCCACCAAAAAAAAGCATGAAAGATGAGTGATCAAACCATGGCTCTTGATACCAATTGTTAGATATAGGATTTCACAATCACATTAAACCATAATTATGTGGGGCGTACAAGTAAGTCTAGAGAGAGAGAGAGGGAAATGTTCTAGTAAGAGAAAACTTATGGAAGGTTAGATTCCAAGTGAACATCCAACCCTCTACCTTGCAAGGTAGAGGGTATTTATAGGTTACAAACTAAACGACCTCCTGACGGCCTGTGGATTAGGTATACAGTGGGTAAAGACCCGTCCTTCCTCCACGGTGTAGCACTAAACTAAAAGGCTAACTAAGTAACTAGTAAATAACGTGATGTCTACGAGCTAACTTATGCTAGATTACATTTGGGGTGACCGAGACTTTACTATGGAATTTTCTAATTCCTAACAAAGTTTCACCACCTCTGCTTTAAGATCATGGATAGTGTGTAACAAATTAAGATTTTCATTGCGAGTGAGTCCATCTCGTCGTAAAACATCTTTGGTATAGGCAAGATGATCATCAAGATCTTTTGACGCTTTAGCACGAGTCTTTTTGAGTAAATCAGATATGACAGTATGGTTCTTTTTAATTTTTTTAATTTCTTGTTCATATTTTAAGATTTGACACTTCAAAGACGCATTTTCAACGTCCAGTTGCTCAATTTTTAGATCAAGAGTTTTGGTATGCAACTGGTGAAGTTTGTTTTGCCAAGCGAGTTCACGAGTGTGACAATCTTTTTGACACCATTGAAGACGACGTTTTGTATTTGAAAGCTCGTTTGTCACTCGTTCATTTTCAAATTTTCAAGACTTGATTTGTGACACAAAATCAGTATTCTCAACATTTACAACAGAATCAACAGAATCAGCAGAGATATAATCAAATGCATATGCAACAGAATGAAGTAACACAACATTATGGATATCAGCATAGATAACATCTTCCAAGAGTCGATCAACATCTTTTCGTAACATTTTCTTTTTGCGTTTTGTATTTGAAATCGATGTTTCTGTTTTCTCAAAAACTATTTTCATCAGTCCAAGTTCCTTATGAAATTATCGTTCCCAATACAATGCACAATGTTGGGAACTATATTTAAAGTTGATAAGACAAAGTACATGAAAGATGAAGGACTATTGAAGACAAAGAAAGACAAGGGACCTAGTTGGCAAAGAAGTATTTATTATTTAGTCCCTTGTAGTCATTTATAACCCTAGTATCTTTATTATATAAAGAGATACAGGGAATTAGGTTACATAAGTGTCAAACAATGTAAACATCAGACATAGGTGTGTGTGTTTGTGTCTAGGGCGTTAGTTTATGAACGCCTAGACTATTGTGTTAGTCGACTAGTTGGTCAGCCTCAAGGATCATTGATCCCTGTTAGACTGTAACCGTCTTAGAGTTGATCGTCTAGGATTGGGTCTGTAGATGTGTTTTGTAGAACACATGATGATGACGAAGAAACCTTAGTAATAACAATGATAGTTTATTTATTCCGCTGTGCATCTTATTATTGTTCATTGTTATTTGTACTTCATTGATTATCCTGGATAAGGTCTAATAAACCTAGAGCAACGATTCTAACATGTGGTATCAGAGCGGGTGGCTCTCGATATCTAGGATCTACAAGGTTTCTCGAAGAGAATGGAGAAAAGAAGAAAAATTCGCAGTTGGTTAAAAATTCGTAATGTTTCTGCAGCACAGTTTTCAAGAGGCTATAACTTTTTCGTTAACCGTTGGATCGGGCTGAAATTTTGGATGGAGCTTTTCTATATACCTATCTAACGTTTCACCGGAGGGATCTTTTATCTGAGGTCTGAGTCGAAAGTTATTCTGTGTTAAAAATGGCTGCAGAAAGAGGTATCACTTTTTCGAATTTTTAGGGTTTTCGTGATATCAACTTCTATGCTTTTGTTCTCTATTGCATTGATTTGTTACAGAAGTTGATTATATGTTCCTTGATGTTGCTACACATGTTGCGTTCATGGTTAAGGATGGTTTAGGGTTTCATATGTTCTGAATTTAGAAACATTGGTATAACTGCTGAATAACAGATGTGTTTAGGGTTTTAACAAACCCTAATTGAAAAGCTTATGTATACACTAAACTTCAATGCTTTAAGTTGAGATTACTATTCAGGTGTTGATACTCAATGTTTTATGTTTTAACAAACCCTAATATGATCGTTATCAATTGTGTACTGCTGCTGTCTTTATTCGTGGTATATCCAGTTGCATTCTTGTTGCGCTTTGGGGGTTAGATGTAGACCTTCATGAAGAAGCTGTGATACGTGCAAACATTCAACCCTAGCCTTATTAATGGAAAGTAGTTAGTATAGCCAAGTGGTTCGTTAGTACTGCTAGGTTTTTCTAGTCGTGGTACATCTAAACTGCTCTTGCTTATTATCATTTGTACTGCTTATTGAAAGTATTTGCTGCTTGCTGCTGTTCTTGTTATTATGGAATTGAAATTTTAGTACTGGTCATGATTTGTGATGAAGACAGTGGGTCGTAAGTTGGTTGATCAGATTGAGCATGTGATGACTGTAATCAAAACGTGGTGCTTCTTTGGTTGTTAAAAGGATGGAAGTTCATTCATATACTGCCATTGACTGTAACCACTGCTAGGCTTCTTGTTTAACCACTGCTACAGGTTTTCTCGTTACCACTGCTCGTGTCAACGGTTACCACTGCTACTTTATTCAGTTACCACTGCTTGAGTTATCAGTTGGTTACCACTGTTCGCACGATATGTTACCACTGTTGTTCGACGTCAATTTTGTTCATGGTATCTTGCTGCTGTGGTCACGGTCTATATTGCTTGTATACGCTGAATGCTATCTCGATCAGTAGAGCACATACGCATGGGACGAATGGTGATATAAGGATTATCACATTATGGGTTTTAACCTTTGTTTGTCGAGGATGGAACATGGTCAGTAGACATTATCACAGGTCTTGATATGGTAAGCATTTTATTCATGTGATATAATTGGATACATGGGAAGGTGGTGAGGTGAATTTGCATGGTTATCTACCTCGTACACATTTAAAGCCGGTCACATGATTTTAATATTGATTGATCATATGAATTTATAGAGAACACGTGGGTTTACACTATTTCATATTTGATTAGTACTCTAATTGGTTGGTTTTTGAGATACTGATTGGTGATGGTCCCTACTTCACTGATCTCAATTGTTGGTGGAACAACAGTATGCTCGAATTGATAGTTCTTTTATTAGCTAAAGTGGTACTTTTCAAAGTGGTTTTAATTGAAGATTCATTGGTCATATTAATAGCTGGTCATGTGTTTTTGTTCCCCTATTGTAGCTTGTACTGCTAGCTTTACTTGTTTCCACTGCTAGCATGTTTGGTTACCATTGTTCGTCCTTTGGTTTCCACTGTTGTACGATATATAGTTTTCAATTTAAGGGGAAGTCGAGCGTGATAATTGTTATGGATTTTTGGCGACACACACATGGGATTTGGCTCACACACACAAGAGGATTTTGGTTATTTGTTCTTAAACGTCAAAAGGCTCATATTTGGATTTATTAAATTATTGATTACGAAGAAGGTTGATTATCACTAATTTGATGTTGTAGTCGAGTTTCACAGGTTTGTGTTCTTATCATATCTCAAAGTGAGTATTACACTTTGTAGAAAATTTGTTCGTGCTTAAAGGATGTTGACGAAGACTTGCAAAATCTAGTTTTCATAGGTCAAGGGGTGGATGGATGAAGACCTAGTTAACTATCACTTAAAGGAGTTACATTGTAGTGCTCAGTGTCTCATTAAAGATGAGGATTTTGTCAAGAGGTTGCGATCTACTTATATTTTTGTTATGGTATAAGTTCGACGTCACATGGATAGTACAAGACATAAGACACAAGTTTGGGATACTCTACTTCTTCAACAAATTCGTTATATTTGATTTTCTTCACAAGTGATCATTACAAGGAGCTTACAGATTTGAAGAATCATTTGTTGTTCATGCACCACTCAAGGGGAAGTTTCTACTGCTTACATTCCCTATTTGGATAATAACAAAAAGGGGAAGAGATGTTGGAGTGGCGTGGCATGAATTAAGGGGAAGTTTGTTCATCTTTCATGACATATTTGTTCATGCTTATTTGGTTTTTGTCATTATCAACTAGGGGAAGATTGTTGGGAACTATATTTAAAGTTGAAAAGACAAAGTACATGAAAGATGAAGGACTATTGAAGACAAAGAAAGACAAGGGACCTACTTGGCAAAGAAGTATTTATTATTTGGTCCCTTGTAGTCATTTGTAACCCTAGTATCTTTATTATATAAAGAGATACAGGGAATTAGGTTACATAAGTGTCAAACAATGTAAACATCAGACATAGGTGTGTGTGTGTGTGTCTAGGGCGTGAGTTTATGAACGCCTAGACTATTGTGTTAGTCGACTAGTTGGTCAGCCTCAAGGATCATTGATCCCTGTTATAGTGTAACCGTCTTAGAGTTGATTGTCTAGGATTGGGGTTGTAGATGTGTTTTGTAGAATACATGATGATGACGAAGAAACCTTAGTAATAACAATGATAGTTTATTTATTCCGCTGTGCATCTTATTATTGTTCATTGTTATTTGTACTTCATTGATTATCCTAGATAAGGTCTAATAAACCTAGAGCAACGATTCTAACACACAATTTTTCAAATTTTGAACATGGGGTAAAATTCTTTTCTGAAAATATCTCTTTGTTCTCGCGCCTGAGGCGATTGAAAATGTTCAACTTTTATTTCAGAATGAAATGCAATCTCACGTTCTAAAAGTTTGATGTCAGAGATGAAAATGTCAAAATATCTAAGAATTTGACGATTTTCGAGTATTGATTTTACTTCACTTAGTGAAGGTAAAGGACCATTAATTTGTGCAGAATTGGGTTGGGGACCAACATTAGAAGACTCAGACATAGGTGTGATAACCCAAGGTGTGTTAGAAATATCTTTTTGAGCGACGAAAGTGACAGCTTTTGAATAGTTAAATGGTTTGTTATAAACAACATTTTCTAATTTTGATCGACTCTCGTCTTCTGCATCTAATTCCTCTTGACGGTTATATTCAACAACACTCATTATGGAATCATCAATTCTATGTTCTGCACTGTAAACTTCAGGAGTTGGTTTGAATGCTCTGTTTGAAAACTTAGGTTTGTAATCAGCAAGATTCGGTCCATATCCATTTGGATTTGGTTTGAAAGTAAACTTTCGAATCGTTGTGATTGATTCACCATGTTTATAAACAACATTTTGAAACTCTTTGATTTTGTTCTGTAAGTCGACAATTTCTTCAAGATAGTTATCTATTCGTTTCGTGGAATGCTTTTTGTACTCAGAGAACTGTTTTTGACAAGTTAACAACTCAGCCTTGGCTTTTTGAGTGTCCAAAGTAAGAGCGTTAAGTTGTTGTTTATGATCATATTTCAGTTGTTCTATTTGAGACAACAAAGCATTCTTGGATGCGACTAGATCACGTATCTGTCGTTCTAATGATTTTTCATTTTGGAAAGATTTAGCAAAAGCGACTTCAAAACCTTGTTCACGTTTTTCTTGAGTTTTAAAAAAGTTGAGTTGTCTTTTTAAACATTCAATATCCCTGGTTAAAAGTGCATTTTTGTTTTTCAATTGCTGATTGAGTTCACAACATTGTTCCATTCGGGATCGTTGGTCTTTAAGTAAGAGGTCAATATCTGGATTAGGCAAATGTTCAGTGTGTTCAACGTGAGTCTCAACATGATCATTATTTATATCCTCAAGTATAACCACGGAGTCAACTTGATTATCAATGGTAACCAGGAGGTCATCTTGATCGTGAAATGTAACTACTGGATCTAGTTAAGTATCATCAGAATGAGGTGTGGACGACTCATGTTGAACATTCTGAGCCTCGTCGGATTCAGATGTTGACTAAGATATTAGATCAGTGATAAATATGGTTTGATCCAGTACTTGAGACAAGCTGTCAGTGTCATACACTGGGCCTGTGTCACTCATGTAGAGTTCTTGCATGTTTGCCATTAACATCACAGCTGCATTAGCTTGCAAGTCCTCCATATCATCATCAGAATCTGCATTGGCCATAAAGCTGTGTTCCTTGTTGGTAAGAGTTCCACCAGCTTCATCCTTGAGAGCCAAGAGTAAAGCCTCCTTGTGATAAGCACTGCCTCTTGCCCTCGGCTTTGGGCATGCATTAGCCAGATGACCCTTCTCATTACAGTTATAACAACGAAGACCATTAACCCCATTCTGAGCATTACCTGGTTCAACCACTTGAGCCCTTTGTTGTTGTGGAGCACCCATGTTATTCCTTCCCATTGTATTAAACCCTTGACCACCGCCCATCTGACGAACATTACCACGATTCTGAACTTCAACACGTCCATTGTTAACAACAGCCTGATTCCTTGTGTTAGATGAGATACGAATGC
The DNA here is from genome assembly GCA_910596185.1 of Chrysanthemum makinoi. Taxonomy (NCBI): domain Eukaryota; kingdom Viridiplantae; phylum Streptophyta; class Magnoliopsida; order Asterales; family Asteraceae; genus Chrysanthemum; species Chrysanthemum makinoi. The sequence continues at coordinate 199,427,707 of OU343221.1, forward strand.
GATTGTTGGATTTGTTAGAGTATCGGCCAAAGGCTCTAGCAATCATGACAAACCCTTGTTGCAATGCATCAAAAGCTTCTGCATCTTCATTTGGATTCACTGTATAGTGCTTGATCATTGTTGTTGTTGTATTGAACCAATTGAGTTTCTTGAGATTGTTGCTTTGATGGATCATATGGTGTGATTGTTGCAGTTGGTTGAGCAGTGGGTTGTGGAGGATTTGTCAATACAGTTTGTAAGGTCGGGAATTAAGGATGACAAGCTTGAGCCCACAAAGCTAATTGTTGATTATCTGGAAGTGAAGGTGAAACAGTGTGTCCACGAATAACCCTTTCTTTGTCAACTTCTTTCTGATGAGGCTTCAAATAGTCGTACAACAATCCGTATGTAGCATGATGAAGATTCTTTTCTTGACGGATGAAAATGACATACTTCTCCCAATCAGGACCAAGACTACTCAGGAATTTAGTGTTGACAGCAATTCTTGGCATGATGATGTTATGTTTGTCTAAATCATTGATGATATCTGAGAATCGATGATGATATGACTCTAATGTCTCTCCGGGTTAAATCATGAAATGTTCATAAGCCAAGTAGATTTTGGATTCCATATATTCTTTGTTGAGTTCAGTGCCTTCCATGAGAAGATGAATGTGTTCCCACATTGCCTTAGCAGTCTTTTGAGCATCAACACTTCGAAGGATCGAATTGGGTAATCCTAAAATGATGTATTTCATTGCTAGTTCATCGGCTTCAAAATGTAGAAGTTCATCACCAGTGAGGTCAGTGAGACATGCAATGTTGGTGACATCATCTCTTGGTGGATTGGCATTAGGATCGCCGGGTGTAACGACAGTAGGCATCTGAAATGGACCTTCCAGGATGACTTTCTTTAAGAACTTTCCATGTGGCTTCTTTAGATCACAGAACCTAAAGAACCTAATCACCCATTGATCATAGTTTCCGGGAGTGAGCATTGGAGGTCTATCAAGTGATCCAGCCTCATGAATGGATTGTTGGCTACTTAAAGCTTCACACACCTTTGCAAACCAAGACGGTTCCTTCATAGTATTCCTGGATAGATGTTGATTGTTAAAGTTTGTGTAAGGTTGTACTTGAAGACTAGGTGGTGGTTGAATCATTTGTGGTTGAATTGCTTCTTGTTGTGGAAAATGTTGTTGTTGATAAACTTGTTGTTGTAGATTGAATTGTTGTTGTTGAGGACTAAGTTGTTATTGTTGTTGTTGATGTTGTTGAGGATACACATGAGGAAAGAAGTTAGAGTATGGTGGTTGAGACATCTTAAAAACTTGTGTTGCAAAATGGATCTTTGTAGTCGAGTGAAACTTTGTTGATGAAGAATCCTTAAGCGTAGAAATCAAGCTTAGGCAAAGAAAACCTTAGGCGTAAAAACACCAACTTACTCGTAAGAAGGAAGCTTACGCGTATGATTAGCTTACGCGTAGGGTTAAGGAACCTTAGTTTATGCATAAAACAAAAGCTTAGAAGTAGAATGCTTAGGCGTAAGATTTGCTTATGTGTAAGACAAGGCTTAGGCGTAAGTAAATGCTTATGCGTAAAGGATTCTACGCATAAGATATTGCTTAGGCGTAAAAGCTAGGGTTTTGCCCAAAAATCCTTTACACTTATTCCAGTGTAAAAGATATCCAAAGTCGAAGTGTTTTCAGGCTTATCCAAGCAAGAAAATACTGAGTAAACCAAGAAAACTGAAGATTAAAGCAACGAATTCTTACGCGTAACAACTAGGGTTTTGTTACGCGTAGGTTTTGCCAAAAACTGAGATTTCCGTCCAAAAGTGTTTCTAAACCCGATTTTTGTGATGAGACAGCTTCAATATCACCAAAAGAACACAAAAGTGTGAAACTTGATGATCCAAAAACTCTTAATCACCTTACGCGTAAAATGATAACACGTATAGAATCAAGCTTAAAAACAAAGAAAGACACGTAAAGTTTCAAACTTTTTGCCAAAAACTTAAACTTTAAAACCTAATAACCTTGAAAGTACAAGAATCTTGGATATGAAAGTGTAAAAAATAAATCTTTTTGCGTTTCAAAGTTTGAGACTGAGTCTTACGCGTATAACCATAAAACTTCAAAAACAAAACCTTTTCACCCAACTATTTGGCGATGATACCACTGTTAGGTTCCCATATTTGTAACACAAGCATCAATATAAGAAGTAGAGATAAGAGATAGATCGGATGAACACCCAAACATAATATACGAATGAAATAGGAATGTTTATCCATAGGAATTGAATAAGAGTGAACAACCAACCCTCAAATGAGAGTTTACATGGGTATTTATAGGAAGGAACTAGGGCAACATGCAAGTTCCCTTCCTTTCCCTTATTGGGCTTTGGATAGGCTCATGGGCTTTCTACATGAACATGTTAGGAAATGGAAATTCCATGTTAAAGTGACGGTCACCCCAATTAAGGTCTAGCATATGTTAGCTCGTAGACGTGTCGGTATTTACGTTATTTAGTAGTTTATTAGTTAGTTTATAGCGTAGATTAGTTTAGTATAACACCGTGGAGGAAGGACGGGTCTTTACCCACTGTATGCTTGATCCACAGTCCGACAGGAGGACGTATCTTATGTAACTATAAATACCCCTTCCATCCATGGAAGCGGTGGAGCTTTTCAATCTAACCTTACATTTTTAGTGAAGCAAGTCTCTACCAAGAAACTCCCTCTTATCTACTTTCTCTATCTAATGGCAAACATGTATTTTGATCATCCAAGACCACCCGAATCATCAACTCAATAATATTTACGATCCTACAAATGGTATCAGAGCCAAGGTTATTGTGTTCTGATGATTTATTTCGGTTTGTATCGTGTTCGTGGCTATCTTGTACTATTTTTTGGTTGGAAAACATTTTTCTGTGAAGGATTGTGGTAAAACTGTTTTGTACAAGTTTTTTTTGATATTGGTCAAAATGTCATATGTTTTATACTGATTCAATCAGTCCTGTATTAATGTGTTGTCCAAGTCTGTTTTTGCTTATCAGTCATATTGAGCTTTTTGCTGTACCAAATACTGAATGGTCATATTGAGTGGTCATATGGTCAGATTTTTATTGTTCAAATGGTAGTCAAATGGGTTACAAGTTTGTTGGTATGCTGTTTTTTGGTTTATATGGGTTAAAAAAGATGCAGTTTTAGTCTTATTTTCTGGGTTGGAAACTTGTCATATTCTTGGTAGCGAGGTGTACTGCAGTTTTTTGTATAGCGACTTGGTTTTTACAAGTCTTAGCGAGTTGCATCTAAAACTGTCCAGATTCATGGTATACCTAGCGACTTGACACTAAATGCTAGCGAATTGACATTTTTCCATCCAAATCCATTGAATATGGGTAGCGACTTGTCTTTACAAGTCGTAGCAACTTGGGCTAGCGACTTGTGCTAGTGACTTGTGCTAGCGACTTGTGCTAGCGACTTGTCCTAGTGACTTGGGCTAGCAACTTGGTCTAGCGACTTAGGCTAGCGACTTAGGGTAGCGACTTGACAGACATAAAGGAAGAATAAGAGTATATCAATTGACCACGACCACAACAATTACCAAACAACAAGACTCAACACAACAATTAGGTGCAAGATCTCAGAATCGTTCAGCTGTTAAGGATCTCAGAGATTACTCGTGCATTCAAAGATTATGTCAAGTTTCTAATGGCAAACCACGAGTACTCTTCATCACAGACCCTACTACTTTGTAAAATAAACAACCAATAGATTTCAGATTCAAGTGAGATAAGAATTCATCATAAACTCTATCATTTTTCAATCAGTCAATACACCTAATCTCAAATAATTATATCATTCTTATCAAAGACCTCAGATTTATTTCATGACTCTCAAAGTATTTTCATAACTTGGAGAGGACAATCACATGAAACTAATATCATCATAGATCTATGAGCTTGTGATAATATACGAAAATGAATGATGTGATTTAACAAGAGTGTTAACCCAAATCTTTGATTCTTTGTCAATGAATAATCAAAAATGATTATTAGATCTCAGATTTCATGACTCGTGGCTATCAAAAGAAACATCAAGACTTCCAAGAGTCTTTAGCACAAGTTAATTCAATCATCATCGATCCAAAGTTTTGTGATAATATCCGAACACATCAAAGATAATAATCAAAACATATGAGTTTTAACTTATCTTTTGATTCGGTTCAATCATAACATCATGATAAATACATTACCTACCCTCATTTTGATTCTGAAGCCGTGTCCTTTGCCTCTAACCATCCATGTGGCTAAGTCGTTTCAAGACTACGTTCCTTTGCCATCTCTGTGGCTAAGTCAAGTTGAATACTTGAAAGGTTATGGTTTTGATTCTGCTGTGCGTGTTTTTATGAGCATGAAATAGGAGGCGAACAAAGGTTTTGTAAGAGATGATTGACAGAAAAATACTACTATGTTAGGGTAGGCGTTTAAGAGAAGTTGTTACAGATGGGGGCTGATTATCAATTGTGTTAGGGTTTGGAGAGTTACAGAAAAGATGGGGGCGGATAGAGTGAATTTAGGGTTATTAGGTTTTTAATGAGTGATAATGTGATGTTTTTATACCCGTAAGACTAGGGTGAGAATGTGGTTATTGGATCAGGTATGGTTAGTTCTGGATCGAGGTGTTATCTGTTTGCTTTGGGCTTGGGAGTTGATTTTGATTATAGGCTGTTAACAAAGGGAGTTGGGCTTTCGTTATGTTTGGACTATGGTGGACTGAGTTTTTTTGTTTATCCGATGTTGATTTGCAACGTTTGATATTTCATTTGAGAAATATGAACATAAAAATCTTGCTATCCAATTTTTGTGTTACCAATTATTGGATACAATTTTTATTATTGGATATCCGATTGGTATTTTTAGTATGCTAACTTTCACAGAGGATTCGCTTATTCACGGCTTAATCTAATATTTGAAAATCATGGGCTTGAGCTTCTTGACCGGTGTTACTAATTTGGTATTGAGTTTAATGCTTTAAAGGCTCTACTTGGACGATTGGATTGTTTTTCATAAACCGGGCCTTGATTTTTACAAGTAACCAAGTTTGGTTTGCACACATGATTGGGTCAGATGGCTTCTCGAGATTTGACTTATGTAAGATTTGATGATGATGAGATTTGATAATGAGATTTGGTGTATGATGTGATTTGATGATGAGACTCGTTGGGTTATGCATTTTGACACTTTGATGTATACATCTTCACGAAGAATATTTTGTCACAGCTTGAAGCGTTTATTGAAAATGTTGACTACGGGATTATTTGAACGATATTTCTTATTTGACTTTGAAGTGAAGCTTTTCAGGCATGTTTGCTTATTTCGTCTTCTTTCTTTCTACCCTTCCGCGAAGATGACTTGTTTGGGCGTTTATTGAGTGTGATAAAGACTTGGCTATTTAGTTATGGTTGTGATACTTTCTCGCTTAACCCACAACGTAACTATCACTTTGGTGTCTCACGCTGTTGAGGATACGTCAAGAGGTTTTGTACATTGGGTACACCGTTTCTTCTACACAAGGATTAGTACAAGTTTGAGTAACGAATCTGGGGAATTTCGCTTCATGATCAAGTTTGGCATATCGAGTTTACCTCACCATGTTGTCACTACAATTGCCGACAGAAAGCGTGAATGATGTGTTTTCCAAAGTGTTTAATGGTTGATGATGTTGTTGATGTTGGAGAATGAACCTCTTAAGAACTGCTGCATGTTCTCCTAAAACAAAAATTCACCGAATCCAAAGTTGTCATTACACATTCAAGCTAACATTGTTTACGGTTTTGTCTTGATTTTGTAAAATCCCTCGAAAGAATCTATTTCTCGGTTTAATTCATAGACTTGTAAAATCCCGTGACAATGGAAACATCCTGGTAATAGAAAAGTGCATTTCCTGATCTATCTTACGGTTTATTCTTGGTTTTGTAAAATCCCGCAAAAGAATCTATTTTTCGGTTTAAACCATAGAATTGTAAAATCCCATAATGATGGAACCATCCTGGAGAAAGGAAAGTGTATTTCTGGATCTTATCTGATGTTGGTGCTACGGTTTCTACTTCAAAGAAGGGATAAAAAGGTGTACTTCATGAATTGGATGTGTGTTTGGATATTCGTCATGGCAGTTTGGCTATTACTTGGTTTTACGTGGTTATGTGCTACTAACCATGGTCGAGATGAAACCATTATCAAAGTTCGTTTAAATGTCAAAGAAGGCTAGATTTGAGAAGTTAACCAGAAGATATGACAACGGCGTTAATTCAGTATTATTTATTTGAGGTTGAAGTGAATTATCATGGGTGAGTGTACTTAGTATCTGAAGGTATCGGGGATGGTTGGATGAAGATTCTTCATGATCCTTGTTTGAGCTTATTATCAAAAACAAAGACTTGGAAATCTAGTTATTGTTGGGTGTATTTTACTTTTTCTTTTTTCCACTTGGGGGAATTGGGCTCTTATCACCTCAAAATAACTATCACTTTAAGGAGTTACGTTGTAGTGCTCAGTGTCACATTCAATTGTGGATTTTCAAGAGGTAATGTACGTCTATTACTAGATGGTTGGTTGGTTGAAGATTATAGAGTACTTAGAGATTCAATGGTGGAGGAAGTCTCGGCACCGCTCTTTGTTTCATATGTGCAAGTGTAAGTTACGAGTTCGGGTTAGTTTACTTCAAGGTCAAATTCATCATATTGGGTTTTCTCCATCAGCTGTCACGACAAAGAGCCTACAGAATGATAATGGTTGATTACATGTTTTGTCAATAGAGTTAGAAAAGAGAGAGATTATGACGTCTGTTTACATCAGTTCAGGCCTCGTACTTCATCATTATGACGTTTGAATACTACAGTTCAAGCCTCGTACTCTAAAGAAAAGAAATGTGTACATTTCAGTGCGCATTATCTTCGAAAGAAGAGAAATCTTCTTATGACGTATGAACACAACAGTTCATGCCTCGTTCTCTAAAGAAAAGAAATGTGTACGCTTCAGTGCGCATTATCTTCGGAAGAAGAGAAATCTTCTCATTAATGACCATTCTCATCAACATGCTTCATACTTTTTCCATGCGCTTTCAGTCATCAAGTGAATCGGGCTTCTGTTGATTGTTTTCTTATTCCACTTGCTCAACTATAACGAAGATGGAGACATCATGTGCTAATTTTGCGAGGGAGAAGTGTGAATAGACTACATTTGGATGATTTTCACATGTTTAATCAAGAATGGCATCTCCGTATGCAATTCTTGAGGGGGATAAAAAGTGTGAACTTACTGCATGATTGATCGATATCTGAGAATAAATGGTCAAACGGCTCCAAACTCATGTAAGAACCGAGCTTCTTCTTATCGGGTCATCTTCACATGGATTTTCATCTAAGAGCCATTGGTTGACATCTTCACAAGCTGATATGAGTTTAATAACAAAGTGCTTCTAGTTGCTGGGTTGATTTCCTTGATGAACATCTTTCTGTTCTTGTTTGATTGGGAGGGATTTTAGTTAAGGGGATTTACTATTTCAAAGTTAACGGGGATGCATTTGGTGAGTTGAAGATGTTAACTTTCTATTCCCCAACTGGACAATCTTGAAGAAGGTCAAGTCTAGAGTCGGTTCTACATTCTCTGCTACATGTTAGAAGGCTAAAGACGAGTTGCATTTAACGATCTAAAGACTTCTTCTTAATCTGGGCATTTATCAAACAGATTGTCGGTTTAGGGGAGAGCACTAATTGGGGGAGGGTGAAATGTTTGATTTAATCCCCAATTAGACTTGCTCACATTCTGCAGCAAGTTGATTCTCACAGATACATCTGAGCTAATGATGTTCTTCTCAAAAGATTTCATGTATACGGGCTTACAAAGAGTTGCTGATTCTGAAGTATCAAAACCAGCAAGGGGGAAGGAGACACGTATCTAAACGCGAGTAAACTTGATGAACTTAATACTTCTAAGTGATTGAAGATATCCCGGGAAGACTATTGTCATTACCGCAGAGAAACTCAAGGTTTGACTCATGGAGTTTAGTATTCTTACTCCAACTAAGTGGGGGAAGAGATGTAAGAGAGAGTCAGTTTCTGAAGATAACAGAGGCACACAAGTGTGGGGGCATTTGGGTACTTTGGGTTCTTGAGCTTCATACACAATCATCAGGAAAGATAAATGTGCATTGGGTGGTGTGCTATCATTTATTCTTTGGAACTCTATTTGTGTATTCGGGCTCTTGAGCTTTATTCTAAGAGACGGGCTTCATCAATTCAACTACTCGGGGGAAGTGGTCTCTTGACACCTTTTGGAATGGATTGCTTCAGACGTCAGTAGAAAAGAAATTTGAGAAGATTATTTAAATGTGGGTTGATACGTTGCTGTTGTTCATTTGGATGATATAACCTCGAACGAAGAATCACGGTGATTATTCTTAAAAAGGGCAGCAAGATCGATGATAATGGTGTGCTTCTTCGTACACCTTCTAAGGGGAAGCTTGAAAGAAAGCTTTGAATCTGTTCAGCTAAGGATTTTCGGTTTGGGGGGAGCTGCCAAAGTCTCACTTCTTAAGGTCTTTTCTTTTTTTCCAAGAGCCTCGGAAGCTTTGGTGGTGGACCTTTAAGAGATGATGATTTCTATCTTCTACAACGGGGCTGCTCGATATCCTTATCTCGTACTACGTATCATCATCTTCTTTTTAAATTATAGCATCTACTCTAGATTTGTAATATTGTTGAAAAAAAAATCAAAATATAAAAATATAAAACCAACAAAAAGAAATAGAAAATATAAAACCATCAAAACCCATAAAAATCAGAAAATTTGAAAAAGACCAAAAATATTGTTTTTCTAAGACATGTCTTATGGTATCGATAACATCTGCGGTGTTAGAAATGTCATTCAATAATGGCACGGGACCATAGATGAAGTTCGAGCAGGAGGTGTAAATATTCTTTTTCCAAAACATGTCTCTAAATATGGCTTACAGTTATTTCATACTGTAACCCGTGCTTAAATCATGGCTTGCTATTATTTCTGATAGCAACCTGCTCTTCAAGGAAGGAAAGTGTTGCGCTAAACCAATTTTCAAAAATTTCGTGCACTTATCCTAAAACTATTTGAGGAAAGTATGTCGAAGGACTGCTGTTCCTACACAAATATTTTTCCGTCTAAAATTCTTCAGAAAAATATTTGTTGTGTTCTCAAATTGGTGGTAAATGAGTTACTTTAAAAACAATCAGATTCAGTGTTTTTATAAAATTGAAAACTCAATCAATGACTTCAGCGCTTTTAACCTTTTTTAGAAAAATAAGTCATTGATTGAGGGGGAGAATGTTTTCAAATTTATATCATCTAACGGACTTTCTTAATTATCCTACGTGCTTAATTAAAAATGATATTTGCCTATGTCGAAGGACTAGGAATTTAGGATATGATTGTTAGGATTAGATGATTAGATTTTGATGAACACAGTATTCCCATACCTTATATGATCTGATTGATATGTTGGATTGACTTTTATTAGTCGATTGTTGTTTGGGTGATGTCGACCACCATATATTTGTTTATGTTCACTAACGTATGCAGGTATATTGGTATATAAGAATGTTCCCGATCCGGATCCCACTATTGATGATGATTGGATGCCGAAAGGAAAGGGCAACTATATCTTGGGTCGACAAATGAAGAAACGGAGCTTAATTTGACTTCAATGGAGAGTTGGCATGAAAATGCAACGTAAGAAGTCTCACTGCATCTGCAGACGGTTTTCTTCCAAGCCCTACAACAACAACATAAGCTTCTCAACCACCTAACGTATCTTTGTGCATGATACCATTTTTAAACAATTTTGAAAAATATTGTTTTGAAAATGGAAAAATATTGTTTTGAAAATAAATCGGATTCAAAGTTTTGAAACCAACCGGACTTTATTTTGTCAAATCTTAAGTGATTTCAAATTAAATATTTTCAAACGATATTTCATCAAAAAGTCCGTCTGTACGTTATAATAAGTGGTGATCTAAAGATTTAATGTTATGTCATGGTATGATTTTCTTCAAAGGTCAAAGGTCTTTCAAAATGAAATTTTTTCTGTTCTTGTTTGATTGTGAAAATGTTTTATTTTACCTAAAAGATCTCTTAAAAAATTATCATACCTGACAATAACAATCTTTAATGTCTATACTTGGTCCTCATCAGTCAATTTCAAAAATTAAATCTTGCCACGTCTTCCCCTCAAAATTTTCTAAATGATTTAAATCAATTGGGATCACAAATCTCAAAAGGTTTGAAATTTTTGATCAGGGGAGAGATCGTAATTTAAATCTCAAATCCATTTAAATAGAATTGGTTTTAAGTCCTTCAAAGGCACTCCTGCCTCCATGTGCCAAACGATTTCAATATACATAATGCACATGATGAGGGGGAGCATTTATCCAAAAACTAGATGAGTTTTTAAATCAGGCACATATTCTCCCATGTTTTCTAAAACCGTATTAATAATGAAATTTGAGAAAAAGTGATCGTTTTGATTCAAGTGTGCATACTGCTCTCTCATATGTGCTAAACGCTTTCGAATCTCGAAGCACATATTGAGGGGGAACAAATGGTTTCTTAATGGCTTTTGTGTTCGTGGTTGTGCTTCAAAAGAACTCTTTCCTCTATGTGATAAAATGATTTCAAATATCCAAAGCACATATTGAGGGGGAGAATTTACTAAGAAAATCAAATGGCTTTTTCTACGGAAATTGTGATCAAGAAATTATTTCAAAGAACTCTTGCCTCCATGTGCTAAACAATTTCAAGATCATATGCACATGTTGAGGGGGAGCATTTCTAAAAGATCAAAACTATTAAGGTACAAAATGCTTTGATCTCGTATCACAAGTACCTTGATTGATTTTTCCAAATGATTTTTCAATTGGTTTCAAGGAAGAATGAACTGTACCAAAAGACCGACTATTTTATTTTATGCATGGTGTTATAAGGATGGTGAGGTTAGGTATTAGTTCCCACGATCCGCCAGAAACGGAGGGATCTTCCCAGGGAATATCCACTAGATAGTGTAGAGTCCTTAGAAATGATGAAAAAAGGAGAAAAATGAGAATATGGGAAGAGTGCGGACTGAGACTGAGCTAGTACTGGAATTAACCCAACAAGGTTGGGTTATGAAGTCTTGGTAGAGCTGAAGGGGTTGAAGAATGAAAAAGAAATGAAATGATAAAAGGGTGAAAAGAAATAGCCCTCCATTTATTCAACCTTAGGGCAGAAACCGGGTTCAATTCATATGCTACTGGTGGTTACCAAGGTAACATCGGTATTGAAGACTAGACGTCATGGACCCAGTGACGCACTGCACTACAACTTCCCAAGCTAATCAAGTTCCTTTTAATAGGACTTTTTTCATTCTCACGGGGAACCGACATTATCTATCGACTTTCTCTTAGAGTTTGTTGATATTGAAGAAGGAGACCCTCTCCCTAGTCTCCGGCATAGGAACCAAATGTGCACTATTGAGTCTAGAGCCACGAGATCATCCACAATATCTCATTAGGACACAAAATTAATGAAGACTTGTTGTTTCACACAATGTGGAAAGTAAGAATATATTAAGAGTCCTACGCTTTATCCTTGTGGTATTGCCAGAACATCCGAGTGATATGAAAATATTAACGATGAAGATGGAAATCCTTCTAGAGCCAACATCAAACAAGCTCTTGGTGGGTGACATGTGAGATCTTTTCTAAAGATCAAGCTTGTGACAACTGGACAGAAACGATGGGGCGATTCACTCTTGAATCAATCTTGGTCCAGGATTGGAATTGACGAATGCTTTTGGAAAAACCGTTCGATGTGCAAACCTTCTTTTCTCTAGCACATCGAATGTGTATTCATTTTCATATTCAAAAAGTATCTCTGATTGAAAAAATACTTTTGGAAAAAATGTTCGATGTGCGAATCTCTTCTTTTCTCTAGCACATCGAATGTGTATTCTTTTTCATATACAAAAAGTATTTTTGATTGAAAATTGATCATTCTCATAAAACCTTCGTCGTATTGCAAAACTCTTTCTTCAAGAAATACGCGATTGTGTTCAAATCATTTTATGTCAATCAGTAAATATCAATTTGTTGGTTCACTCACTCCGTGTTGTCTTCTTTGAGACGTTTCGGTTTGAGAACGGCTAGAACAGCTGCGAAACCCTGTCAAGGAGATTCTTCGGAATCATACCTGATCACAGGCAGTACTTGTACTGATCAACGGGGAACCGTGGGCCGTGTACCTCAATTCAACGAAAGTGATCAAAGACACTTTCATGTGTTTTATTGCTAATTGTTGTTTGCGGTACATTTGGGCGGTTGCGGTGATCAGAATTGAGGAGTCAATCCAAAGCCGCATGCTCACGGCATCCACTTAATTCAAGAAATCATGGTGGTGCATATCTACAGAAACGGCTCAGATATTTTTATACTATGCTTCTGCTACGCTGCTGCAAATATCTTGAACCAGTAAAAGCTTCCGCTACTCTGATGAAAGATGTCATGATCCAAAAGTGTGAGCATGTCGGTCCAAAAGTCACAACATCACATGATGGCAACACTATAAAGGGTGATCCAGAGATTCGTTGTGGCTGAGGATCTCAATGAAAGCTCAAAGATCATCAAAGATGTGGATCAGTTCAAAGACCTTCACTGAAAGTACTAAACTATGCGGACTTTGAAGTATCACTGCTAAAGCACAAGATTGCGGATTTGAAGAATTGAAGTCTATGAGCTCAAGAACGAAGTCAAGAATAGAATGCTAGGATTCAAAATGTAAATCATGAGGTGACCTCCCTTAGGGGGAGATTGTTAGGAATTGGAAATTCCATGTTAAAGTGTCGGTCACCCCAATTAAGGTCTAGCATATGTTAGCTCGTAGACGTGTCGGTATTTACGTTATTTAGTAGTTTATTAGTTAGTTTGTAGCGTAGATTAGTTTAGTGTAACACCGTAGAGGAAGGACGGGTCTTTACCCACTGTATGCCTGATCCACAGTCCGACAGGAGGACGTATCTTATGTAACTATAAATACCCCTTCCATCCATGGAAGGGGTGGAACTTTTCAATCTAACCTTACATTTTTAGTGAAGCAAGTCTCTACCAAGAAACTCCCTCTCATCTACTTTCTCTCTCTAATGGCAAACATGTATTTTGATCATCCAAGACCACCTGAATCATCAACACAATAATATTTACGATCCTACAGAGCCTAACCTTGATTACTAACATAAAAGCCATAATTAAGCTAACTATTACATATTAATTACTAACACTTGAATTCTAGTTTAGGAGTGATTCCAACAGATGTCCCCTCATAAGTCCTGTTATTCCTGGTCCCCTAAGCCAAGTCATTAAGTACCGCTACATGCTAGATTTATAATAGTGAATGCCCGGCCATTAGGAACTTAGACACGCACCCCCTAATTCTTAAGTTCATCCAAACGATAGGTGATCAGTTGGTCAAATTGCACAAGTAGAAAGGGTCGTGAGTTGGTCATATCTTACCCTTCCCGTCTCAGTCCGCTCACCTAGGGTCAGTTGGTCATATCTCCTAGGCAATTAGCCTCTACCGCCATTCAAAACTGCCGAACCAATGGTGGCTACCAATTAACTATGCATGCATACACTTAGAAATAATTGTACGGAAGTAAAATAAACTCAAACAAAACAATTAAGGAATCATAACTAGGCCAGCACCAAGAGGTGCTTAGCCGCTCATATTAATCATACAAACCAATTCAATATTCAAAGGTACGAAATACATGAATTGAAAGTAAAAGAAATATAAAACGCTAATGCTTATCGCAGGGGAGTGATTTCTCCCTTGGAGACAGCTCCGTATGCTCCTCTAGACATGCCTTGAGCTTTTTCCCACGTTCTCAGAGTGTTGTGTGTGGAATGGGATGATTAGAGATCTTTGGAATTCGTGGGGTATTTATAGGCGATCACGGGTTACGCGTAACTAACATAGAGTTACGCCATAACCTTCTATTTCTTCGTAATTTACACTAGATGTGGTTCGGCGTAACCTTATGAGTGTTACACCGTAGTCTTCAATAAACTCGGTTACGTCATAATAGATGCAGTAGTTACGGCGTAAGTATCCGCGGCGTGGAACCTCATTTGACCTAATATAGTTACGTCGTAACCTTTGGGAAGAGTTACGCCGTAACCTTCTGATAAGTTGGTTTTCTGAGTCACGCAATAGTTACGGCGTAATGTGAGAGACGAGTTAAGCCGTAATGTCACACCCCCAAATTACCTGTTTTGCAGCGGAATGAAATTCCTGGGGGTTGACTATCATAGCATCACAGTTACAGATATATTGAACGCCCTAATGTGTCGTTTGGAAAATACATCGTTTGATTTAATAAAATAATCAGAGTTTACAAAGTATAGGTCCCAAATGAAAATCAACTTGTGCGGAAATAAGTTTGTTACAAGCCAAACGATGTTTTAAAGTTTATAAAACCCAAGTGAGACGCGTCGTCTCCGCGACTCTATGATATGTCCATATGCATGCCATGAAGTGAATGCCTTAGATACCTGAGATAAAACATGCTAAAAAGTGTCAACACAAAGGTTGAGTGAGTTCATAAAGTTTACGTTGAAATGTAAAGCCTTTCAAAATCGTTTATGTAGCAAAGGCATTGTAAATTCACTCAGTTCCAAGTTCCGCCCATACAAAACTTGCAACCTGTGTGTTCACAACCCACTGCCAAAATGTGTATAGTTTATGTTCAAGCACATGATGTCAAATGAATTCACAATAGTACCTAACTCGGCGTAGAACCATAGCACATAATCAATAGTACTTGACTCAATGTATCGAGTAGTCAAGCGATTTAGAACATTATAAGACGTAGAACTATAGCACATAATCAATAGTACATGACTCAATGTATCAGTAGTCAACTGACATAGCACTTTATTCGACGTAGAACTATACCACTCAAACAAGAACAATTGATATAGTACAACATTCGGTTTTGAAACAATGGTGATCAAGTACTTGTGAAAAATAGTTAAGCATGTATCTCCCCCAAAATAGTACAAAACAATTGAAAGTGGGGTTATGAAAACTCACTTGGTACAAAGATGCGATGGCAAAAGTGAGTACACCGAAATGTAGCGTGAATCTCTAAACTTGACTAGTAACTTAATGAGGTGAAGTGAACAAAGGTTTAATCCTAACACCCTAGGTTTTTATTTCAAAACCTAAACCAAGAGTGTAACTAGAGTGTAATAAACTTGTCTTGAAAAAATTTGTGATATCCTCCCTTGAACTCCGTGTGGCCGGTTTTATGCAAGAGAAAAGAGAGGATGGCTTTGATTTTCACCTTTTTATTTTGGTATCTATGTGTATGTTTGTATGTAATAAACAATATAAGTATAGTTTAAGTTAGATATTTTGTACAAAAATGGTGTGTCATCTATGTATGTCGACAAGGGTGTGTTGCATATAGTTTGTGAATTTTTATTTTTTTTAAGTATGTAAGTGTAGAGTAGATGTAAGGTTATTTAAGAATAATTAGTATCTTGTATGCGTATTTAAGCATTTAGGGTAGCGTTAGCTAAATATAAATTTTAATTGGTCAAAATAAAATATATTGAAGTCATAAAAACTATAAAAATACACTTTCTTGCAAAATTTGAGTGAAATAATAATTATCGTGTAGTTTTAAAAACCGTCGTAATTATATAAATATAACAATTTATATACAAAATAAATTTAAAACAACGGGTAAACTAATAATATTATTTTTATAATCTTAATATGAGTATAAAAAAATATATGGGATAATTTTGGAAGTGTGGATCAAATATTCAAAATAAATGATTACGCGATAGCGTTTATTTAATAGAAAAATAAACGTTTTATGAAAAATGCAAAACCATGCATGAATTAATATGATGATAATGATGCTAATGATGTGTAGACTAAACCTAGTCTATATGAAATGTCCTTGAATGATTGTTCATGAATTCGCAGCTAAACCATTTAGGTTACGCGAATTTGATACTCGTAAACCTAGTTTACGATAAATGATGAAATAGTGAAACTTGAATAGTGATTTTGTTCGGGAATGAATAGTGTTTCGTGAATAGTAAATTTTGAAATACGTTCTCAGAATATTACTTCGACTCCGAAAATGGTGAATAGTAAAATTTTGAATAGTAACCGGTGAATAGTAAATTCCCGAGATGAATAGTAAATTTAAGAAATGACCTGAAATTGCGAGTTGTCACACGTAACTTCTTCAAAGTAGCATACTATGATAAATCTTTAGATATTTCTCGAGTTCCACGTCTCTTTAGCTCCAATGCTCGTAATTTACCTGAAAGTGGAAAACAATGGAAAACAAGCGTAAATCCATATAAATGATATAAATTACAAGCATTATCGGGGGAAATTGACACTTAATAATCAGGACTATTTGATGTTATCAGGTACATCATCAAGAAGTATCCGATATAATCCTAGAAGAAGATTCAAGCTGGATGACTCCGATCAGGGAATATTTGATAAGTGGCATCTTGCCGGAGGACCCAAAACTAGCACAAAAGGTCCGAATAAAAGCACCACAGTATAGGATCATGGGGAATTACCTATACAGAAGGTCTTTCTTATCTCCATGGCTCCGTTGTGTGGGACCCAAGCAAGCTTCGAACATCATTCAGGAGGTGCACGAAGGATCTTGCGATTTGCATGCAGGACCTCGCTCTGTTGTTTCCAAGATAATGAAGATAGGATATTATTGGCCTTCGATACACAGGGACGCTGTAAACATAATCCAAAAGTGTGAAGCCTGCCAAATCCATTCGCGAGTTCCAAGGCTACCTAAGCAAGATATGACCTCCGTTACATAGCCTTTCAGCCAATGGGGGATAGACATAGTTGGTCCTCTACCAATAGCTCCAGAAGAGGTTAAATTTCTGGTCGTAGCCATTGATTACTTTACAAAATGGGACGAAGCCAAGCCTTTAGCATCAATCACAGGAAAGCACATGGAAATATTCGTGTGGGAGCACATCATATGCCGATTCGGAGTCCCTCACACCATCATATCAGATAACGAGAAGCAGTTGGCCGAAGGGGTATTTCCCCTGTTTTGCAGAGGTCTAAACATAAAGCAGTCATTCACCTCCGTCTACCATCCTCAGGGTAACGAGCAGGTGGAAGTCACTAACAGCATGTCATTCAAGGCATAGAACGGAGGCTCGGTCGAAGCCACCATGGTTGGGTAGACGAGCTACCTCAAGTACTCTGGGCTCATAGAACGCATACAAAGTCCAGCCATGGGGAAACACCTTTTAGCCTGACATATGGCACCGAAGTTGTGATACCTTCGGAAGTAACTATTGAAACGGAACGCGTCATGAACTTCGAAGCAACAGAAAATGAAGAAAGACTTCGTAGCAATCTGGACTTACATGAGGAAAGAAGGTAAATAGCCTCAATACAAGAGGCTATTGACAAACAGAAGATTGAAAAGTATTACAACAACACGATTCGACCTTCGACATTCAAGCCAGGTGAATACGTCCTCCGACTTAATAGTGCAAGTAAAGTTGAGTATCATGGAAAACTAAAGCCCACATGGGAAGGACCCTACGTCGTAACAGAAGCATATGGCAACAGAGCCTACAAGTTGGAAACCCTCGATGGAGACGCTATTGATAGGACTTGGAATGGCACTACCCTTCGTAAGTCTTACATATAGAACTTACAATGTCTAAGGACATTTTTACTTCATTTTCAATCAATGTATTTGTATTCTTCTCACTTGGGGAAAGAAGCATTAATGGTAGGTGTCCTAGTTTTCATTTTATAAAATGATGTAATCCTCTCTACCCAATTAATAATACAACATATTTTCCCTCAAATCTCTTGTTTCGTTTTAATACAACAAAGATTTGTCAGCCAAGTCATTTTATAAGTTTCAATGTCGAAGGGATGTAACAAGATAAACAATAAGTCTTGAACATGTACATAACATCCATCTAAGCTTCACATTAACTTTCCTAAGTGGTCTTAAGGTATTCCAAGACTTGTGCTACCCAAAGGATGAAGACGGAGTGGGTCGCGACCCTCTATCAGCAATTAAATTATACGATTGCTATATTCTTGGTGTAGAATTTACACACAATGAGGCTATGAATCTACCATACGCCTTAGGTTGTAAAATAAGTTACGTGTATATGAAACATACGAGAAGAATCAAAATTAACCAAAATGAGACAAAGTCTCCAATAGTAGATATTTTAATCTATGCTAGTTCACCTAGCAATAGGCCGAAGCCTTAATGATTTGTTCACAACACTGTCTAAAATAAGGGCATTGCCTTAACCAACACACAGATAATTGTTTCATCAGGCCTAAGGCTGAAAAGAGCCATAGAACAATTGTTTGAAACAGGGTACATACCACCCTTGGGATTGAATTACTACCAATAGGGTAGCCTTCATCAAACTTTGGAATGAGTAGGATCAGCAGATCTGGGGGATGGAACCTTGGCAGATGGAGTCTTTTTACTAGGAGAGATAGGTTGCACCTTCTTGGGCTTCTTCGACAAGAGATCTTTGATGGATGCTGTGGGGTCCTTCGTCGCTTCAGAAAGGAAAGGGAACTCGGCAGTAGACAAGGCATTACCAGCTTTGTCATATTCCTTCTCAGCAGTAGACCGGTAATAGGGCACATCCAAAAGCACCACTAGTTTGCCTATAGCTGCTACCTCCTCAAGTGGGGTGCACTTGCCATAGAAGATGGCCGCATTAACCAACCTTCCCACCAGCTCACCCACTTCATCACTGTGGTAGAGCTCCATAGCTATATAAGGAATGACTTTGGGCACCAAATCAACCTTGTCCTTCTTCAACATCCTGCAAAGAAGGTCCAGTCCATCCAGATCCTCTCTCAGCTTGATCTCCTGTTCAACAAGCCTAGTTCTCTTCGCTTCATAACCTGCACATTTAGTAGTCAACACAGAAAGTTGTTCTTTGTAGCTGGTGACTTTGGTTCCTTCAAGAGTTAGCCTGCTGCACTCAGCACGGCTTTTAGCAAGTTGTTCCTCAAGCTTCTTTACATCTGCTCGGAGATCCTGGACTAAGGGGTTCTTCTCAAAATCCTCCATCGCTTCCTCACACTTGGCCTGCAGATCTGCATATTGTTGATCTCTTGCCTTCTCCCTAGCAAACATTACATCCATCTCTTCCCTTGCAGTCTTTACAGCACACATGAGCTCTCTTGTCCGAGTATTTAAACTGATTATCAATCACAACTTGCCTTGTGTAACTCTTGTCATGTAGGTCACAAAGCCTCTCCAAGGACATGTTGTACAACACCCCTTTCCAACCAAGCGGGGTTACACGCTCCACCAGCAAGTGACAAGCCAAGGGGGTCAGAAGCTCTTTCGTGTCAGGAAGACCTATAGCAGTCATATGATTACCAGACTAACAAACTATAAGAAATTGTTTATAACAGGAATGCAGGATTTCCATGAATATCTTCATCACTGGGCCCTTCGATAGCAGGAAACACCACTGCTTTACCCTGGGCACTTTTCTGACAAGTTGTACGAGACAGAGGGGTCAAAAATACTTACTTCCTCTTGGAGGCAGACTTTGCAGCTTTGGCACTTGTACACTTCCTACTCCGGACTCTATCAGCAATGCCATAGGACCCTACGATCACAATCTGGTCCTCGGAGACAGGGTCATCAGAATCCACAACATTCTCTACAAGCTGGGTCTCTTCCTCAGGCTCCTTTCCCTTCGAAGGTTGTGCAGATGAGATGGGATCAATCCTTTGAGCATCAACGTCATTATTATTCACCAACACAGATGGGGAGCCAACACCATAGCTGACCTCCTTAGCCTCCTTGGGAATAAAGCTAACTTCTTTAGCACCACCAGACACAACGAAGTTGCGGAAAGTCATTCCTGTGACAAGAAAGGAAAATAGATAAATATCAGCAGATAAGTTCCTAATTTTTTATTTAATTGGAAAAATACATACTTTCTCCACAATAAACTATTTCAGGATGCAATGGAGAACCCTCCCAACTCTCAGCAATACCAGCCATAAACAAGATTGGCTGTAGGAAAGTCTGACAATCAGCTGGATGACGATATAAGCGCGGATACAAAGGGTCCCTCCTCACTATATAGGGCAACGGATCATTGAATCTCTTCTCATCAAATTGAAACTCTCAGTCCAATAAAGCAGGTTTATTGGGGAGGTATAATGGTGTTCTGAATATAGAAGAATTTCCTTTTCCAGTTCTTGATGTTGGTAAAAGGTCTCTCAATCAAAAAGGCACATCATGCTCACCTCTCTTGGCTAGAGTCAACCAATCTCCTCCATGGTATATGTTCAAAAAGCCTCTAAGCATAGTTAATGATGGTTCATACCCATACGCTTTTCACATTACAATGTATGTGGTAAGCTTGGCTAAGCCAAAAGGGTTAAACCTATATATGTGTACTTCGTAGTACTAAAGGAGCTCTAAAAACATTGGATGCAAAGGTATCCTTAGATTGGAGGTGGTAAAAGCATGAGTGTACAGACCAACATACCCTTTTGGTGCATCATATATGCCCTGGTGTCTACTAGGAAGCATTATCTTAAACTATTTTGGGATAGGATAGTCTGTGAGGAAGGCCTGAAGCTCTTCCTTCGACAAGGTGCAAGTTTGTTGTCTTTTGGTAAACTTTGCATTAGCACCCATTATGGATATATGCAACATAAAAGCAAGAACACTTAACAGTTGAGGAGGAATACTTTACCTTTTAGTCGGACACTTGATCGAAAGCACAAGATTGTGTGTGTAAAATTTTGGGCGTGGGGTAAAAATTATTTAGGTTTCACTGTGTTATGCATTATATACCCTGTTTTATTATAAATCCTGGCCATAGGCGTGTCTCTTGGATCACCTAACATCTGGACTTCAAACCCAATTCAAAATTTGAAAAGACGTTTTGGATTACCGAGAAAAGGGTGGGTTTCTAAGTGACCTTGCATTAAATGCGCACTAAGTACACATCCAAACTACGCCTTCTGTCCAGTTTTGTGACAAAGGGGGGTTTCGTGTGTATTTTTGAGTCGTAAGCAATATATCCTCATTCGTACATATTACTTTTGACTGGGGGGCTTGATGACGTACCCTTCGATCAGGTCTAAGGACTCCCCTTCGGCCTCAGTCGAATCTTCATGACGAAGGACTAAGTCAATCTTCCTAAGTCATCGATGGCGTAAAAACATTCATCATTGAGATGATTACCAATTGGGAAGTCGCCAATCAAAGGCCTAAGCCCTTCAGGGTCTGACCTTGGAAACACTAAGACAAAGGAGAACTTGACTTGGTCTTACCCACGTTCCCACTATCTCCTTAGCTTTCCTGCCAAGACAGAGAGAGTGAGGATGAAGCATTAGCGGTTACCATAAATCATGAGACGCCCCTATGATCTTCGAAACTTGTGTAAACACTCTCCAAGCCTATTTTTCTACCTATAAATAGATTATACGAGTCATTATTGATGGTATGTTCATTCAACACAATATTTCACACTCTTAACATTACTTACAAAACATAACACATACTTACTCTCACGCCGGAGGTGGTTCGCAGGGTCCAACCCCTGCGCAATCACTTAACGAAGTGTCTTCTATTTCTTATTGCAGAGTGGCTACAAGTTTGACGCAAGCATAATACCCCTCATACCCTTCGATCACCATCGAAGGCCTGGTCGTACGATTTATTGTACAATCAGCATCAATGCAAAAGTTCATTGGATGCATAAAAGATATAATTAAACGATTGTATTTTAGTTTTCGTATTGTTTTTTAAATCTTGTATTGTTAGGTCACCATGATATTGTAATACAAGCATAACAATGGTAGAAATGAGATGAGAGAATAAGTGTTTGGTCGATTACTTCACAAGAGAGAATAACAAAGGTTTCTTAGCATATATGAAATAACCGACAATAATAAGAGTGTTTACAAGTAGTATTTATAGGAGATGATGAGAGGGTAACACACCTAGATCCTTCCTCAAGTCATGTGGGCTTTCTCATAGGCCCATGGGCTTACTTCATAAGCCTAGAGATAATAACTAACATATAAGCCTAATAACTTAGTAACCTATTACATAACTAATGACCAAAACTTGATAATAGTTACACGTGATCCCAACAATCTCCCCCAAAGGGTTGGTCATCAAAGGTTACTTGACGTCTTTCCAACAATCTTCCCTAGTAGAGTAGATGTGCTTTGCTTTCTTTGACTTCATCAGCTTGACGTCTCATGTATCTTTGTTCGTCGTACTTTGTTGTTGTTGTAATAATATGTTGTTGTCTGCCTTTCATCAACATCTTAGGTACTGGTGTCTTTATGTCTTTCTCCATCATGCTCATACTTCTTTTGACTTTGGATCTCCATACTTACGTAGTTCTCAAGTCTTTAAACTTTGTAGATTCTTTGACTTTGGCGTAGAATCATTGAGAGATTTTGTGTTGCTTTGATATTAGGTGAGAACTTTCTTATGACAGGATGTTTGTATAAGCATGTGGAGATGAAGTGCCGTTGATGATAGTGGTGGTAGTGATGGTCTCTCCTGAAACTCCGGATCTCCAATCCTGCATGTAAATAGTTAGCAATAAAGTTCCCGGCTATGAGTTCAGATATTTCGTACAGGTACATCCCAGATCGCTGGTGTATTCTTTGATGAATCTCAGACTGGATGGTCACTGGCATGTCCTCGTACTCTATATCTTCACTTTATCATTGTGATCCGCTGGCGTACACCGAGGTATCACTCAACTACTATAGACCGTTTGAAACCACCGCGAACACTAAGCGTCACCCATAAGGGATTACCAAAGTGACCTGTTGTCAGGGCTGTTTGATGTTGACCCTGACAGGAGTTTCCATTCAATCACTAAGGATCACATATGTAAATCCTCTCATAAATATTATGGAAGATTGCTAGGATCTGCGTAGGACTCTAGAGTATATCACTTGTTTTCTTATTGTTTGAACAACAAGTGTTGAAATATTTTGTGTTCCTAAGAGATCTTTTGATGAATCTCGTGGCTCTAGACTCGATTTGTGCATTTTGGTTTTAGTAGTCGGAGACTGGAGCAGTGTCTCTTGTTTCAATATCAACACATCTCCTAGTGAGAGGTCGATAGATTATGCAGGGTTTCCCGTGAGAATGAAACAAGTCCTTTTAAGAGAACTTGAGTGGTTAGAAGGTTAAGTGCAGTGCGTCACTGGGTCCATGATGTCTTTGTCTTCAATACCGGTGTTATCTTAGTGACAACCAGTAGCATATGAATTGAACCCGATTTCTGCCCTAAATTGAACATATGGAGGGCTATTTCTTTTCACCCTTTTCTTTAACTTTTCTTTTTAATTCTTCAATTCCTTCTTTCTTGTTTTCTCATATTCTCCTTTTTTCAATCATACCTAAGGACTTCTAATACTAACTATAGGTGTTGTCCTTGGGTAGATCCCTCCGGCTCTGGCAGATCATAGGACATATTTTCCTAACCTTAGTCACCTTATAACTCCATGACTATTCCTATATTGCCATAAAACCTTTTTCATGAAAATCTCTTAAATTTTTTATGATTATAAAACATATTTTGTTTACACCTTGAGAGTTTTGTGTTTTTATAAACACTCCCCCTCCACATGTGCTTGTATTGTTTTAACTTAAATCTGCACATTTAAGGGTAAAGATCGCACTTTTGAAATGATCAACTTTCAATGAACTAGACCGATTCGACACACGCTTACATCACTAGTGAACTAGCTTGAAATTATTACCCGACATGGTCAAGTCCAAAGAAAGTTTCTCAGATTGTTACATTCTACTTAGACAAGTCCTTTGTGAGACACGTTTACATCACTGGCTAGGCCAACTTAAAATTATTACCCGTCCTGGACAAGTCTTTTCAATTACTGACATTCTAAGGTTCGTCAATCCATGGGTTAAATCTGAGTTGAGCACTTTCGAGATTCCATACAATTCACAACATATTTTTAGTCACTTTTAGTTTTTCTCCCCCTCAAAAATGGCATATCGATGCTGTTTTTGAAGAAACGTTGATTAAAATATGTCCATTTTGAGGTTTATGTGAAGAATTCAACTAGAACTTTTCATTTTGAACAAAGATGTTTCAAATACTCCCCCTCAACAAGTGAAATAACTTTTGGAGATTTTAATTACGAGAGGGAATACTTGTTCTTTTGAGCAGAATTATGAAAAATGTTGAAAACTTTGATTAATTCTACTCAAAAGTAAAAAGCTTTTGCTCCTTATATTAAGATTGAGGCACTGAAGCGTACCTTTAGGTCCTTTCTTTGCATGGAACGGGTAGTACACTGTTATGTGTGCATAAACCATAGTATAACTAACAAATCATATTTTATTAAGAATATTCAACAAATCACATGACTAACCAATCACTCAGGACATTGAAACATCATGATCGGGAAGCTCGGTCTTCCTCCTACATAGCTCTCTAAATGTCTGATCTGATCCCGACGCGTCAACCTCTGATCAATCCGTGCAAGGAACCGATGAACATCCCTTGATTCTGATGTATTCCATCTTTTAACCTTGTACAGTTTATGATCCTTCAAGTGAATATCTAAGCCATCACGAACAGTCTTTAAGGTATCATCACAGAATTTGTGAATTTATTCAAATGCCATGAAGCAATTGTGAAGATAGGCACTTCTGTAGACGAAACCAAATCCAGCTTCTTTCATTAACGTGTATTGTGACTCCTTGTTAATGTTGTCTAAGTTTAGGAATGGCTTGGTCAGGTTCAACTTCTTTTGATAACTTTCAACACCCAATTGGAGATCTTCAACTCCTTCCTGAGTTATTACACTCCTTATGTAGATGAAAGAGAAGTGATGTATTCCAGTTGTAGGTCGATTGAGAATTGACGCATTTTTCCTTGAACTTTGGGGAGATACATGTCCTCAATGTCGTTCAGAGTCAACCTTGTAAAGTCAGCTTCAGAGAATTCATACTCTTTTTCATCTTGACATTTCACAACGATCTTCTTAAGGTAGGAGTAGTCCCACTTTGTTGCAGTAGCGATGGACATTATGGCATAATTCTTTGAGGATGCATGACTTTCCCCTGTGTTTGATTTAACATGTAGCTTCGGTATAAAAGCCTTAAGCCTTTCTGGCCAGTGGTGAATCCTAAACAAGGCATTTTTGTCGTATGTCACAAGTTCATCGACAAAAAAGCGTGTGGCATCTTCTTCAATGGCTTTGTTTAGGTACCTTGCAGCTGGAATATTAAAGGTTAGAGAAGTTTCATATTTCTTCTCAATTTTACTTCCATGTTGTAAGAACTTTAAGTCGGTGTTAAAGAAGAATCGAAAGGAAATCTTGGGTTATTCTAGTTTTCTGACCATTGATAGGGGCTTGGTCTAATCAGTGTAATATGGTTGTTGGAATCACTCCTAAACCTAAATCAAGTGTTAGTGATTCATATGTAATAGTTAGCTTAATATGGCCTTTATGTTAGTTATTAGCCTTAGGCTTATGTAGAAGGCCCATAAGCCTAGGCCTAGTCCAATAAGGAAAAGGATGGGAACTAGGAGTGTTGCCCTAGCTTCCCTCCTATAAATACCTTGTTATAACCCTCACTTGAGGGTTGGTTGTTCAATTTACTCTTTCACTCATACTCCTACGCGTAACCGTCTTTACTATACGTATGTGTTTGTTTGGTTTATTGTTCATCCGCCTCTCTATCTCTTCTCTTGATGCTTGTGTTGTAAAACTAGTGACCTAACAGTGGTATCAATCGCCAACTAGTTGGGTGAATCGTATTGCTTTTGAAGTGGGTTTTGGTCTACTAGGCGTAAAGAATACGAGATACTTTGGTTCGCTTAAAAACACGTTTTTTACACTTTTAATCCAAGATTCTTGTCCTTTCAACGTTTTAAGGTGTTAAAATACTGTTTTGGCAAAAGTTTCAAACTTTACGCGTGGATAAGCGTTTTTGAGCTTGTTTTTAACGGCGTAGATGTTCTACGCATAATACTTTTAGACACTTTGGATCATCAAGTTTCACACTTTGTGTATCTTGGTGATATTGAAGCTATTTCATCACAAAAACTTGGTTTAGAAACATCTTTGGGCAACAATCATTTTTACGAGTAGTTCTGGCGTAGTAAAACCCTAAAACTACGCGTAACTCACTCCTTGGTTTGATCTTCAGTTTCGTGGTTTTCTCCGTGTTTTCTTGCTTGGATAAGCCTGAAAATACGTCGACTTAGGATCTTTTTGCTTTGTGATAGTGTAAAAGATCACTTGGGCTAAAAAACCTAAACTTACGCATAAGCATAAGCTTACGCGTAGAACATCCTACGCATAAGATTCATCTTACGCTAAGCCTAGTCTTCGCCTAAGGTAATCCTACGCCTAAGTTTTATGCGCCTAACTTCTTGTTTACGCATAACTTTAGTGCTTTTCCATGCTACGCGTAAGCTAAACCTACGGGTAACTCTTGCAGTTCTGGCGTAACTTTGGTGTTTTTTACGCATAAGTGCTACTCGGTTTATTGTGATTTCTACGCCTAAGGATACTTCATCAACAAAGGTTCATTCGACTACAAAGATCCATTTTATAACACAAGTGTTTCAACATGTCACAACCACCATACTCTAACTATTTCCCTTACACTTACACTCAACGACAACAACAACTAAGTCCACAACATCAACAATGGAATCAACAATAAGCAATTTATCGCCAACAATTTAATCAACAACATACTCCACAACTTGCAGCAATTCCACAACCTCAAATGGTTCAACCACCACCAAGTCTTCAAGTTAAACCCTACATAAACGATTTCAATCAACATCCATCAAGGAACACTATGAAGGAACCCACTTGGTTTGCAAAGATGTGTGAAGCTTTAAGCAGTCAACAATCAATTCATGAGGCTGGATCACTTGATAGACCTCCAATGCTCACTCCAGGAAACTACGATCAATCGGTGATTAGGTTCTTTAGGTTTTGTGATCTGAAGAAGCCACATGCAAAGTTCTTAAAGAAGGTTATCTTGGAAGATCCATTTCAGATGCCCTACTGTCATTTACCCAGAGATCCAAATGCTAATCCACCAAGAGATGAACAATCAAACATTGCTATTGTTGCAGACCTGAATCTTGAAGAACTTCTACACTATGAAGCTGATGAGCTTGCAATGCAATATATCCTTTTAGGGTTACCAAACCCAATTTTCTGAAGTGTTGATGCTCAAAAAACTGCACAGGCGATGGGGGAACATATCATCTTTTATGAAAGGATCTGCACAATCAGGGAGGATATGGAATCCAAAATTTACTTGGCTTATGAACACTTCATGATTGAACCTGGAGAAACACTAGAGTCTTATCATCATAGATTCCAGGACATCATAAATGATTTGGATAAACACAACATCATCATGCCAAGAATTGCAGTTAATACTAAGTTCCTGAGTAGTTATGGTCCTGAATGGGAGAAGTATGTCATTTTTCTAGTCAAGCGAAGAACATGCATCATTCTACATACGGATTGTTGTGCGATTACTTGAAGCCTCATGAAAAGGAAGTTGGTAGGGAAAGGATTCTCCGTGCTCAAATTGCTTCACCGTCACACCTGGAAAATCAACAAATTGCTTTGTATGCTCAAAAGCAGTTATTTCTCAACAGCAACTAAACCAACTGCTACAATCACACCAAATGATCCTTCACAGTAACAATCTCAACAAACTCAATTGGTTTCATACAACAACAACAATGCTCAAGCATTGTCGTTGAAGCTAATGAGGAATCCGATCCGTTCGAAGCATTGCAACAAGGATTTGTTATGATAGCTAATGCTTTTGGCCGTTATACCAACAAATCCAACAATCGTATTCGTTCCTCATCTAACCACGGAATCAAGGTGTTGTGAACAATGGGACGAGTTGAAGTAAGATTCGGGTTATGGTCGTCAGAGGCGGTGGTCAAGGGTTAATGCTGTGGGTAGGAATAACAACAGAGCTCAAGTGGGGGACGGGGGAAATGCTCAGAATGGGTTGAATGGTCTTCGATGCTACAATTGCAATGAGAAGGGACACCTGGATAATGCATGCCAAAGACGAGGACTAGGGGCAGGGCTTATCCAAGGAGAGCTTTACTTTGGCTCTTAAGGATGAAGCTAGTGGAACTCCAAGACAAGGAACGAGTTTTATGGCAAATCGAAGACTCAGATGATATGGAGGACTTGCAGGCCAATTGCAGGTTATGTTGATGGCTAATATGCATGAGTTACATATGAGTGACACAGGCCCGTGTATGACATGATGGCTTGTCTCAGTACGAACAAACCATATTTATCTCGATCTAATATCTCCGCCAACATCTGAATCCGGCAAGGCAGAATGTTCAAAATAATTCGTCCAATCTCATTCCAACGATTTTCAACTAGACCCCGTAGTTATATTTGACGATCAAGATGAACTTATGGTTTCCCTTGATAATCAAATTGACTCTGTGGTTATACTTGAGGATCTAAATAATGATCATGTTGTGACTCACGTTGAACACACCGAACTTTGCCTCGTCCGGATGTGATTTGTTCATTAAAAAACCAACAATCCATAGGAAAGAAGTGTGCAGTAAACAGGACTTGAAAATGAAAAATGCAATGTTAACCAAGGATTTTGAATGTTTACAAAAGCAACTCAACTTTTTCAAAACTCAAGAAAATCGTTTGGTGTGAAAAAG